>OZ020291.1:4644258-4828762 GCA_963971205.1 Aethes cnicana | reverse complement strand
AGTTAAAGGGAAAAAAGTTACAGTAGATTGAAAAAATACCTAAGAATTTGTAGGTAAGTATTTCATATTTTTGTGATTTACGTATTTTTCTTCACAAATCTTATAGACAATCGTTAGTAGTTGATAGTAGTGAAGGAATTTTCGTTAGTAGTTAAAAGGGAAAAAAGTTACAGTAGATTGAAAAAATACGTAAGAATTTGTAGGTAAGTATTTCATATTTTTGTGATTTACGTGATTTTCTTCGCAAATCGTATAGAGAATCGTTAGTAGTTGATAGAAGTGAAGGAATTTTCGTTAGTAGTAAAAAGGGAAAAAAGTTACAGTAGATTGAAAAAATACCTAAGAATTTGTAGGTAAGTATTTCATATTTTTGTGATTTACGTGATTTTCTTCGCAAATCGTATAGAGAATCGTTAGTAGTTGATAGTAGTGAAGGAATTTTCGTTAGTAGTAAAAAGGAAAAAAGTTACAGTAGATTGAAAAAATACCTAAGAATTTGTAGGTAAGTATTTCATATTTTTGTGATTTACGTGTTTTTCTTCGCAAATCGTATAGAGAATCGTTAGTAGTTGATAGTAGTGAAGGAATTTTCGTTAGTAGTTAAAAGGAAAAAAGTTAAAGTAGATTGAAAAAATACCTAAGAATTTGTAGGTAAGTAATTAAATTTTTTGTGATTTACGTGATTTTCTTAGCAAATCGTATAGAGAATCGTTAGTAGTTGATAGTAGTGAAGGAATTTTCGTTAGTAGTAAAAAGGAAAAAAAGTTATGGGACTTTGAAAAAAAAAATACCGATTTTATTCTATTTTTGTCATTTACGTGTTTTTCTTCGCAAATCGTATAGAGAATCGTTAGTAGTTGATAGTAGTGAAGGAATTTTCGTTAGTAGTAAAAAGGAAAAAAAGTTATGGGACTTTGAAAAAAAATACAGATTTTTTCTATTTTTGTCATTTACGTGTTTTTCTTCGCAAATCGTATAGAGAATCGTTAGTAGTTGATAGAAGTGAAGGAATTTTCGTTAGATTGAAAAAATACCTAAGAATTTGTAGGTAAGTATTTCATATTTTTGTGATTTACGTGATTTTCTTCGCAAATCGTATACAGAATCGTTAGTAGTTGATAGTAGTGAAGGAATTTTCGTTAGTAGTAAAAAGGAAAAAAAGTTATGGGACTTTGAAAAAAAATACAGATTTTTTCTATTTTTGTCATTTACGTGTTTTTCTTCGCAAATCGTATAGAGAATCGTTAGTAGTTGATAGAAGTGAAGGAATTTTCGTTAGTAGTTTAAAGGGAAAAAAGTTACAGTAGATTGAAAAAATACCTAAGAATTTGTAGGTAAGTATTTCATATTTTTGTGATTTACGTATTTTTCTTCACAAATCTTATAGACAATCGTTAGTAGTTGATAGTAGTGAAGGAATTTTCGTTAGTAGTTAAAAGGAAAAAAGTTACAGTAGATTGAAAAAATACCTAAGAATTTGTAGGTAAGTAATTAAAATTTTTGTGATTTAAGTGATTTTCTTCGCAAATCGTATAGAGAATCGTTAGTAGTTGATAGTAGTGAAGGAATTTTCGTTAGAAGTTAAAAGGGAAAAAGTTAAAGTAGATTGAAAAAATACCTAAGAATTTGTAGGTAAGTAATTAATTTTTTTGTGATTTACGTGATTTTCTTCGCAAATCGTATAGAGAATCGTTAGTAGTTGATAGTAGTGAAAGAATTTTCGTTAGTAGTTAAAAGGAAAAAAAGTTACAGTAGATTGAAAAAATACCTAAGAATTTGTAGGTATTTCATATTTTTGTGGTTTACGTGTTGTTCTTCTCAAATCGTATAGAGAATCGTTAGTAGTTGATAGTAGTGAAGGAATTTTCGTTAGTAGTTAAAAGGGAAAAAAGTTACAGTAGATTGAAAAAATACCTAAGAATTTGTAGGTAAGTATTTCATATTTTTGTGATTTACGTGATTTTCTTCGCAAATCGTATAGAGGAGAATCGTTAGTAGTTGATAGAAGTGAAGGAATTTTCGTTAGTAGTTAAAAGGAAAAAAAGTTACAGTAGATTGAAAAAATACCTAAGAATTTGTAGGTAAGTATTTCATATGTTTGTGGTTTACGTGTTTTTCTTCTCAAATCGTATAGAGAATCGTTAGTAGTTGATAGTAGTGAAGGAATTTTCGTTAGTAGTTAAAAGGGAAAAAAGTAATGGGACTTTGAAAAAATCCCCCCCCCCCCCCTCTTCGGGCGGGTGGTATGCGTAAATGCATTTCCCCAGCGAAAACAAAAAAAAAAAAAAAAAAAAAGTATTTTTTCAATCTACTGTAACTTTTTTTCCTTTTTACTACTAACGAAAATTCCTTCACTACTATCAACTACTAACGATTCTCTATACGATTTGCGAAGAAAAACACGTAAATCACAAAAATATGAAATACTTACCTACAAATTCTTAGGTATTTTTTCAATCTACTGTAACTTTTTTTCCTTTTAACTACTAACGAAAATTTCTTCACTACTATCAACTACTAACGATTCTCTATACGATTTGCGAAGAAAATCACGTAAATCACAAAAAATTTAATTACTTACCTACAAATTAGGTATTTTTTCAATCTACTTTAACTTTTTCCCTTTTAACTTCTAACGAAAATTCCTTCACTACTATCAACTACTAACGATTCTCTATACGATTTGCGAAGAAAATCACTTAAATCACAAAAATTTTAATTACTTACCTACAAATTCTTAGGTATTTTTTCAATCTACTGTAACTTTTTTCCTTTTAACTACTAACGAAAATTCCTTCACTACTATCAACTACTAACGATTGTCTATAAGATTTGTGAAGAAAAATACGTAAATCACAAAAATATGAAATACTTACCTACAAATTCTTAGGTATTTTTTCAATCTACTGTAACTTTTTTCCCTTTAAACTACTAACGAAAATTCCTTCACTTCTATCAACTACTAACGATTCTCTATACGATTTGCGAAGAAAAACACGTAAATGACAAAAATAGCAAAAATCTGTATTTTTTTTCAGTCCCATAACTTTTTTTTCCTTTTTACTACTAACGAAAATTCTTTCACTACTATCAACTACTAACGATTCTGTATACGATTTGCGAAGAAAATCACGTAAATCACAAAAATATGAAATACTTACCTACAAATTCTTAGGTATTTTTTCAATCTACTGTAACTTTTTTTCCTTTTAACTACTAACGAAAATTCCTTCACTACTATCAACTACTAACGATTGTCTATAAGATTTGCGAAGAAAAATACGTAAATCACAAAAATATGAAATACTTACCTACAAATTCTTAGGTATTTTTTCAATCTACTGTAACTTTTTTTCCTTTAAACTACTAACGAAAATTCCTTCACTTCTATCAACTACTAACGATTCTCTATACGATTTGCGAAGAAGATCACGTAAATCACAAAAATACGAAATACTTACCTACAAATTCTTAGGTATTTGTTCAATCTACTGTAACTTTTTTTCCTTTTAACTACTAACGAAACTTCCTTCACTTCTATCAACTACTAACGATTTGCGAATTGCGATTCTCTATACGATTTGCGAAGAAAAACACGTAAATGACAAAAATAGAATAAAATCGGTATTTTTTTTTCAAAGTCCCATAACTTTTTTTCCTTTTTACTACTAACGAAAATTCCTTCACTACTATCAACTACTAACGATTCTCTATACGATTTGCTAAGAAAATCACGTAAATCACAAAAAATTTAATTACTTACCTACAAATTCTTAGGTATTTTTTCAATCTACTTTAACTTTTTTCCTTTTAACTACTAACGAAAATTCCTTCACTACTATCAACTACTAACGATTCTCTATACGATTTGCGAAGAAAATCACGTAAATCACAAAAATACGAAATACTTACCTACAAATTCTTAGGTATTTGTTCAATCTACTGTAACTTTTTTTCCTTTTAACTACTAACGAAAATTCCTTCACTTCTATCAACTACTAACGATTCTCTATACGATTTGCGAAGAAAATCACGTAAATCACAAAAAATTTAATTACTTACCTACAAATTCTTAGGTATTTTTTCAATCTACTTTAACTTTTTTCCTTTTAACTACTAACGAAAATTCCTTCACTACTATCAACTACTAACGATTCTCTATACGATTTGCGAAGAAAATCACGTAAATCACAAAAATTTTAATTACTTACCTACAAATTCTTAGGTATTTTTTCAATCTACTGTAACTTTTTTTCCTTTTAACTACTAACGAAATTTCCTTCACTACTATCAACTACTAACTATTGTCTATAAGATTTGCGAAGAAAAACACGTAAATGACAAAAATATGAAAAACTTACCTACAAATTCTTAGGTATTTTTTCATTCTACTGTAACTTTTTTTCCTTTTAACTACTAACAAAAATTCCTTCACTTCTATCAACTACTAACGATTCTCTATACGATTTGCGAAGAAAAACACGTAAATGACAAAAATAGAATAAAATCGGTTTTTTTTTTAAAGTCCCATAACCTTTTTCCTTTTTACTACTAACGAAAATTCCTTCACTACTATCAACTACTAACGATTCTCTATACGATTTGCGAAGAAAATCACGTAAATCACAAAAATACGAAATACTTACCTACAAATTCTTAGGTATTTGTTCAATCTACTGTAACTTTTTTTCCTTTTAACTACTCACGAAAATTCCTTCACTTCTATCAACTACTAACGATTCTCTATAAGATTTGCGAAGAAAAACACGTAAATGACAAAATTAGAAAAATTCTGTATTTTTTTTCAAAGTCCCATAACTTTTTTTCCTTTTTACTACTAACGAAAATTCCTTCACTACTATCAACAACTAACGATTATCTATACGATTTGAATTTGTAGGTAAGTAATTAAAATTTTTGTGATTTACGTGATTTTTTTCGCAAATCGTATAGAAAATCGTTAGTAGTTAATAGTAGTGAAGGAATTTTCGTTGGTAGTAATAAGGAAAAAAAGTTATGGGACTTTGAAAAAAAATACAGATTTTTTTCTATTTTTGTTATTTACGTGTTTTTCTTCGCAAATCGTATAGAGAATCGTTAGTAGTTGATAGAAGTGAAGGAATTTTCGTTAGTAGTAAAAAGGGAAAAAAGTTACAGTAGATTGAAAAAATACCTAAGAATTTGTAGGTAAGTATTTCATATTTTTGTGATTTACGTGATTTTCTTCGCAAATCGTATACAGAATCGTTAGTAGTTGATAGTAGTGAAGGAATTTTCGTTAGTAGTTAAAAGGGAAAAAAGTTACAGTAGATTGAAAAAATACGTAAGAATTTGTAGGTAAGTATTTCATATTTTTGTGATTTACGTGTTTTTCTTCGCAAATCGTATAGAGAATCGTTAGTAGTTGATAGAAGTGAAGGAATTTTCGTTAGTAGTAAAAAGGGAAAAAAGTTACAGTAGATTGAAAAAATACCTAAGAATTTGTAGGTAAGTATTTCATATTTTTGTGATTTACGTGATTTTCTTCGCAAATCGTATAGAGAATCGTTAGTAGTTGATAGTAGTGAAGGAATTTTCGTTAGTAGTAAAAAGGAAAAAAGTTACAGTAGATTGAAAAAATACCTAAGAATTTGTAGGTAAGTATTTCATATTTTTGTGATTTACGTGTTTTTCTTCGCAAATCGTATAGAGAATCGTTAGTAGTTGATAGTAGTGAAGGAATTTTCGTTAGTAGTAAATAGGGAAAAAAGTTACAGTAGATTGAAAAAATACCTAAGAATTTGTAGGTAAGTATTTCATATTTTTGTGATTTACGTGATTTTCTTCGCAAATCGTATACAGAATCGTTAGTAGTTGATAGTAGTGAAGGAATTTTCGTTAGTAGTAAAAAGGAAAAAAAGTTATGGGACTTTGAAAAAAAATACAGATTTTTTCTATTTTTGTCATTTACGTGTTTTTCTTCGCAAATCGTATAGAGAATCGTTAGTAGTTGATAGAAGTGAAGGAATTTTCGTTAGTAGTTTAAAGGGAAAAAAGTTACAGTAGATTGAAAAAATACCTAAGAATTTGTAGGTAAGTATTTCATATTTTTGTGATTTACGTATTTTTCTTCACAAATCTTATAGACAATCGTTAGTAGTTGATAGTAGTGAAGGAATTTTCGTTAGTAGTTAAAAGGAAAAAAGTTACAGTAGATTGAAAAAATACCTAAGAATTTGTAGGTAAGTAATTAAAATTTTTGTGATTTAAGTGATTTTCTTCGCAAATCGTATAGAGAATCGTTAGTAGTTGATAGTAGTGAAGGATTTTTCGTTAGAAGTTAAAAGGGAAAAAGTTAAAGTAGATTGAAAAAATACCTAAGAATTTGTAGGTAAGTAATTAAATTTTTTGTGATTTACGTGATTTTCTTCGCAAATCGTATAGAGAATCGTTAGTAGTTGATAGTAGTGAAGGAATTTTCGTTAGTAGTTAAAAGGAAAAAAAGTTACAGTAGATTGAAAAAATACCTAAGAATTTGTAGGTAAGTATTTCATATTTTTGTGATTTACGTGTTTTTCTTCGCAAATCGTATAGAGAATCGTTAGTAGTTGATAGTAGTGAAGGAATTTTCGTTAGTAGTAAAAAGGAAAAAAAGTTACAGTAGATTGAAAAAATACCTAAGAATTTGTAGGAATTTCATATTTTTGTGGTTTACGTGTTGTTCTTCTCAAATCGTATAGAGAATCGTTAGTAGTTGATAGTAGTGAAGGAATTTTCGTTAGTAGTTAAAAGGGAAAAAAGTTACAGTAGATTGAAAAAATACCTAAGAATTTGTAGGTAAGTATTTCATATTTTTGTGATTTACGTGATTTTCTTCGCAAATCGTATAGAGGAGAATCGTTAGTAGTTGATAGAAGTGAAGGAATTTTCGTTAGTAGTTAAAAGGAAAAAAAGTTACAGTAGATTGAAAAAATACCTAAGAATTTGTAGGTAAGTATTTCATATGTTTGTGGTTTACGTGTTTTTCTTCTCAAATCTGTTGCAGTGCAAAGTTGATTTGTATAGTTTTTAATGTAGGAGATGGCAACGTCAACCGACATGTTTGCAATCACCCAAAATTCAGTAAAAAACAATTTACTGATCAAAGTAGCATTACACACATAAACTAGATATACTGCCACACCGCGTTAAAGCCTTTATTTCGCCTTAATAGTTATGAATAAGATAAAACTTACAATTTAAATACGGAGTTGTCGACAATGTGGTTTTGTCGCCGCATACACTCATTAACGAATAAACACTAACTTCACACATGTTCTTATTATCGCCAAAACACATTCTTTCGTATTACTAGCATTAAACTCGTTTCATTAACGTAATATCATCACATTTATACAAGAATCGGAATGAAATAATTAGTAAACAGATTTGACACGATTGACAGACGTCATTGTCTAGTGACGTGATTACGCATTCAAAATACCGTCACTAATTACCGGTTTAATTTTCAAATCACGATTTCTTAATAACTAGACAACTTTACAATACATTAAACATTTATTTCACATCAGATAAAAACATACATTATTTACACACACAATTCAATTTAATTCACACTTCTTAATTTACAACTCGGATCAGGTATCAGTCTGAGACGTTCGGAAATACCCTTCAATAATCGATTATGCATATCCGATCGATCAATCACTAGTGTGCATAAACAACATGACATTGACCTATTTAATTTACATAGCACTCACTCCCGTGCAGACGATCATCAGAGAAAGACCTGTACTTAAGCTCGTTAGGAGTCAATCAAGATGGCGGGCTGACGCCATGCGTTCGCTGCGCAACTAGCGAAAATGCTGTCTCCATGACGCCTTTAAGATCTGTCGGTGTACTTAGTGTAACCGCGCGCGCGCAGTGATATGTACGGTGTCAGTGTCGCCTAATTCCTGGGGTTGTGTCGGAACTCCCAGCCGCGTTCCGTGTCCTACCACGTAACGGCGGACACACGTGCGCCGGGCCCGGCACCGCCGCCCCTGGCCCCCCCAGGGTCCTTTCCGCGTCTCCGATTGTGTGTTCCGCTGGGTTCGTCCCGCGGAACGACACCAAGGACTTCTGGCCGTAGGTCACAATCGGAGCGCGCTTCGTTGGAGCGACGCCACCGGCCCCGCTCTTCACCATCTTTCTCCGTGGAGCTGCCGCCCGCGCCTAGCGGGTGTGACACAGAACAGCCCAACCTTACCAGCCGCCCGCGCTGAAGGCGCCGCCGGGTTCGTCCCGCGGCGCGCCGCTTTTGTCGGATTCCAGCTTCATCAAAGCGACGCCATGTAGGCCCCGCTTTATACCATCACGTTCCAGAGGCTGCCGCTCGTGCTTAACGAGCGTGGACTTACCAGCCCGAGCATGCTGCCGCCCGAGTCAGCTCGCCGCTTCGAGTTTCGCCCAGCGCAGCGCCCATTTACCGCGTCGTCATTATAGTATGCGCATTTACGAGCTCGTAAGTTTCTTTGTATTTTTATTGCTGGCCAGCCGTTTGTAAAAAACTAAATTCTAGTCTCGTACCATTAAGTCCGTTAGTCGATCTAAGTCCGCATCCAACATGTCGCGTTGATATCATATTAAATTACAGCATGATAATATTTCTTTACTTTCAATTTATACCTGCAACCAACACCACGACAAACCAGTCGCTACGGTCCTTGATCCAATAGCCCGTTGCGAACTGGCTGAGGCCTATCCAGGTAAATCTTTGTTTCTATATATATAAAATCGTGTTACGCATTCGTTGCATTTAATTCCAAATCTCATTTAGGTTTCGAATATTTCTGCAATATCAGATAATTCTGCAATATCACATATTTCTGCAACATTGCAACTTTCCCAACTTGTTTTCCACCATAACATTATGGCGCCCGAATAAATATAACTCATTTGTTGTGGTTTTGGTTTCACGTATATAAATATTCTTCAATATTTAATTTAATAATTATTATAATTTGACTTTCATATATTGTGACATACATTTTTACAAACAGCGCAATATTTTCAAATACCTTTCTATTCTTGAACAAATAGCGAGTGTAAATAATAAATAAAAATAGTATAATATAATAATAGTTGTTCACATTATGCACAGTTCATAATGTCAACAAGTTAATGACAATAATACAATTTCAATTATAATTATATTGACCATACTACATTGTTTTACACTACGGTAAACCACTGATAGTAACAAATATATTCAATTTAATATTAAATAAAATTCAGACACCCGCTCTTCGTTCAACAATTTATTAACTTCTGTTTATTGTTTGTGTGTACTTTTAAAATATGGATGACTTCCAAGATTCTGTAAGCGATGAAGGAGACAGCATTCCTGTAACAAACACTACTATCGTAGATGATTCTCGCGTTAATACGAAGCCACGCACAATGCAACCCACTCATGTACCGCAACCAGGTCCATCACATAAACACATAAAGTGGTCACACAGCTCACCCATCACGCATACACAGACAGAGAGCACCGACCCTGCTAACTCCACCGAGCGGGTCATTCATATCGTGCGCGATGATACACTAAAGTCAAGGAACCTGAAGTTTACTGGAGACTCGGAGGTGACCGAGTTCTTTTTGAGGATAGAAGACTACATGAGGAGTAGGGATATTCCAGAGCATAAAGTAGTCAAATGCTTCGCCGACTTTTTGAGCGGAAAAGCACTCGATTACTATAGGCAAATTAGAGATTCCACACATACATTGCACAGTCTCCAAATCAAATTTAAAAGCTTTTTCCAACCTATAGACACAGATTACGTACTAGAGAACACACTAAGACAACACAAACAAAAACCAGAACAACCACTAAATTTATACATACTAGAGATGCAGACAATGAATTCGAGACTCACAAGGCCTTTAGCAGAAAGCAGCCTTATTGACATTATACGGCATAACTTACAGCCAGCATATGCTCATCTTTTGGCTATCAGCCAAGATGACAGCATCGAACATTTAATTTCCCTAGGCAAACGTTTTGAAGCATATTCCGGCACGAATCTTAACACCCCCGTTGCTAAAAAAAGTACAAGACAGGTAGCCACCATTTATAAAAGAAAAAGTCGATCACCAACCACTTGTAAAAAATGTAAAAAAATCGGTCATACCTATAAGCAATGCCGCACAATACCAGGCATTGTATGTTTTCAATGTGGCACCCGCGATGTACTTACATCTACTTGTGTCAAATGCCATCCCCAACCACAGCAGAACACCCACGCTAACGCCAATGCAAATTCAAAAAACTAGGCAGCGCGGGAGTGCAGCAGCCAAGTAGAACATTACCTCACTTCGGTACTGTTACTCCCGCAACTTCTGTGATTGAGGGTGACAACAGACTTTATATTAACTTCCGGATAGGTGGGGATACGTGCCGTGGTCTTCTCGACACCGGAGCCAATCTGTCAGTCGTCGGTAAAAATAATTATAAACATTTGCTCACTTTAGGATTTCAAATGGAACGGACAAGTAGCGAAGCAACTTGCGCTAACGGATCTAAAGTTAAGGTAATAGGTACATTTACCATACCCGTTAACTTTCAGAACCAGATGCACAACATCTCATTTCTAGCTATACCAGCTATACATACAGACTACATTCTAGGCATGGATTTTGTACAAAAGTTTAACATTCTAAATAATTTCAATTCAGTAGAAAGTGACATCATGGCATCAACAGACAAACATGATAGGATCTGTGCCATAGTACCTAAACAAGACTTATCACCATTACAAAAAATAAAATTAGAACAAATAATAGACAAATTTAAAAACATATCCACAGAACAAAAAGGTTTAGGCAAAACAAAAAATATAGAACATAAAATAGTAACAAAAGGACAACCAATTAAACAAAGGTATTACCCACTATCACCCGTAAAATTAAAAGCACTAAACGAAGAGGTAGACAGAATGTTAGAGTTAAAAGTAATTGCTCCATCAAAATCTCCTTGGTCAAATCCAGTAGTAATGATTCCAAAAAAAGATGGTACACTTAGATTTTGCTTAGACGCCAGGAGATTAAACGATGTCACTATAAAAGATTCATATCCATTGCCGTACATAGCTTCTATTTTAGATAACCTTAAAGGCGTTCGCTACTTGACGTCCATAGACTTGTCAGCAGCTTACTGGCAAATCTCACTTTGTGACAACGACGACACAGATGGCACCGGTACCTCTTGCCAGAAGACCGCGTTTGTCGTGCCTAATAGGGGACTTTTTGAATTTAAACGCATGCCGTTCGGTTTATCTAACGCCGGCTGCGAATTGCAACGTTTAATAGACTCATTATTCCACCATAAATACGGTGAGAAAATTTTTGGGTATTGCGACGATCTTTTAGTTGCTACCAGCTCTTTTGAAGAGCATTTATCAATTTTAAATGACGTCTATGAAACGCTACTTCAAGCAGGTTTGACTATAAATTTCAAGAAATGCGAATTTTGCAAAGAGGAACTTCGATATTTAGGATACGTACTAGGTACCCAAGGTCTGCAAACAGACCCTCAAAAATTGGACAGCATAGAGAAATTTCCTAGACCAACGACAGCAAAACAATTACGTGCTTTTATAGGGCTATGCTCGTATTACCGTAGGTTCGTCAACCACTTTTCAACCATCATCGCACCGATGACAGCGTTAATTGGAAAAAGGAAGGGAAACGAGAGCATAGCATGGGGAGAGGAAGCAGAAAGGTCTTTCCTAGCGCTCAAAGATGCTCTCACCCATGCTCCTGTTCTCGCTTGCCCCGACTTCAACCTACCATTCCAAATCCATTGCGACGCATCATCTGTCGGCATCGGTAGCGTCCTATTGCAGGAAATTGACGGACACGAGCACCCTATAGCTTTCTATTCTAGGCTCCTATCTAAAACCGAGCGAAATTATAGCACGACCGAAAGAGAATTGCTAGCTGTAGTTGACTCTATAAACCACTTCAGACCATACATCGATGGCAGTCATTTCGTTGTAGTCACCGACCATATGTGTCTGAAATGGCTCAAGTCACTTAATAACCCATCAGGTCGTTTAGCACGTTGGGCTATGCAGTTATCGTGTTTCGATTTTGAAATCCGACATAAAAAAGGAAAATTGCATGTAGTACCAGATTTCTTATCTAGGATGGAAATCAATGCAGTAGCTTACAGTGGAGGTAGCAACACACAAGATAATTGGTATAAAAAAATATTCAAAAACGTACAGACAAACCCATCTTTTCATAAAAATTATTGCATTAAAGACAACATTTTATATAGATTTTGCAAACCATCTTCCAAATTACAAGATGATAGCTCATGGAAAATCGTCCTTCCAAGTGAAGTAATTTCTGAATGTATTAAAGATAACCATGAACTACAGACTGTACACCCAGGGTTTTTCAAGACACTAAATAAAATAAAACAAAATTACTATTGGAAAGGTATGTACGCCCATATAAAAGACTACGTCAACAAATGCGAAAAATGCAAAGCATACAAGCATTCCAACAGCTTGCCACATGGCTTAATGACCAACCAAAAAAAAGTTGACAGGCCAATGCATACCATTTCAATAGACATTATCGGACCCCTCCCGAAGTCACATTCTGGACATATTTATATTTTATCAATAGTTGACGTTTTTACAAAATATTGTTGGCTACACCCACTGAAAGTTGCTACTACTCGCACAGTAACTGCATACATAGAGTCTGAAATTTTCTTCAAACATGGTACCCCATGCACTATTATTTGCGATAACGCAACAATTTTTCAGAGTAAAGAGTTCAAAAGTTTTGCACAAAAATATTCCGTACCTAGAATTTTTTATAATGCGTACTATTCTCCTCAATCAAATACAGTTGAACGCTACAACCAAACAGTCCAAACCTGTCTTGCCATTTTAGTAGAAGATGACCACAGAAATTGGTCTAAATTTCTTCCAAAGACACAACTTTCTTTGAACAATACTGTCAATATAGCAACTGGTTATACACCACACTTTTTGGCCACTGGTCGAGAGATCGTCACGGACGGCGAGCTACATAAATTAAAAGGTAACTCACCAGATTCCTTAGACGACCTCCAACTCGCAAATAGGAATGAAAAAGCATCATCCTTGAATGAACTTGCAGATATTTTCGAGCGTGTCAGCTCTGCTTTGACCAAAGCGTACAACAAAAGTGCTAATCGGTATAATCTGCGCCGCCAGCAGCTGAGGCTAAGCGTAGGAGATACCGTATGGCGAAGGAATTTTGTACAGTCAAACGCAGCAAAGTTCTTCTCCGCAAAACTGGCTCCTAGGTTTGTTAAATGCAAAGTTATTAGCAAACTATCGGATGTCGTTTATGAATTAGAAGAAATAGACACCGGAACGAAGGGAAAATATCATGTCAAGGACATTATTAAAACATAAAAAAGGTGTATCCACATGGCATGACAGTATTGATTTTGCTTTTGGGAACTTGACATTTTTTTTTGCTTTTCAAAGGTTTAACTTTTTGTCACCAAACAAGAATTGCTTTGGTACACACAAGTCCCAACGAATGTTTTAGTGAAGTCCTGGTCAAAATCGGCCCGGTACTTTTCTCAAAACAATTCAAAATAAGTTTTTTTTCAGTCAATGATTTTTCGTGTGGTCACACATTGACAAAATTTGATTCAACTTTGAACCAAATAACTTTGTTATTGTTTTGCGTCAGCTTTCGCGAAGCTCAGCACGCACATGTTCTAAATGAACATTATTTAGAAAACCATGGTTTATAAGTAAGGTTAGACACATCATAAGTTTATAAATAAGCTTAGATGTGCCATAAGATTGTAGGATTAGTTTGGTTAGCGAAATGTACAGTTATTACAATAAGTAAACTAAGCTAATAACTAAGACAAAGTTTAAAAAAAAAAGATAATTTTAAAATAGGTTAACCACTCTATACATATAGAATCCTTGCATGAGTCGGCCGACTAACTAAATAGAATAAGTTAAGTACAAAGGATAGATAATGGATCGAGTAGTATAAACCGCACATGCCTTTGCAACCTACCTCATAGTTTCTACACATGAATTTTTTTCGTAGCAAAAAATTCCCCGGCCACCCCGGCCGCCTCGATTAACCTTCCGGTTAATCTCTTTGCTCGCAAAGGGGGTATTGTTGCAGTGCAAAGTTGATTTGTATAGTTTTTAATGTAGGAGATGGCAACGTCAACCGACATGTTTGCAATCACCCAAAATTCAGTAAAAAACAATTTACTGATCAAAGTAGCATTACACACATAAACTAGATATACTGCCACACCGCGTTAAAGCCTTTATTTCGCCTTAATAGTCATGAATAAGATAAAACTTACAATTTAAATACGGAGTTGTCGACAATGTGGTTTTGTCGCCGCATACACTCATTAACGAATAAACACTAACTTCACACATGTTCTTATTATCGCCAAAACACATTCTTTCGTATTACTAGCATTAAACTCGTTTCATTAACGTAATATCATCACATTTATACAAGAATCGGAATGAAATAATTAGTAAACAGATTTGACACGATTGACAGACGTCATTGTCTAGTGACGTGATTACGCATTCAAAATACCGTCACTAATTACCGGTTTAATTTTCAAATCACGATTTCTTAATAACTAGACAACTTTACAATACATTAAACATTTATTTCACATCAGATAAAAACATACATTATTTACACACACAATTCAATTTAATTCACACTTCTTAATTTACAACTCGGATCAGGTATCAGTCTGAGACGTTCGGAAATACCCTTCAATAATCGATTATGCATATCCGATCGATCAATCACTAGTGTGCATAAACAACATGACATTGACCTATTTAATTTACATAGCACTCACTCCCGTGCAGACGATCATCAGAGAAAGACCTGTACTTAAGCTCGTTAGGAGTCAATCAAGATGGCGGGCTGACGCCATGCGTTCGCTGCGCAACTAGCGAAAATGCTGTCTCCATGACGCCTTTAAGATCTGTCGGTGTACTTAGTGTAACCGCGCGCGCGCAGTGATATGTACGGTGTCAGTGTCGCCTAATTCCTGGGGTTGTGTCGGAACTCCCAGCCGCGTTCCGTGTCCTACCACGTAACGGCGGACACACGTGCGCCGGGCCCGGCACCGCCGCCCCTGGCCCCCCCAGGGTCCTTTCCGCGTCTCCGATTGTGTGTTCCGCTGGGTTCGTCCCGCGGAACGACACCAAGGACTTCTGGCCGTAGGTCACAATCGGAGCGCGCTTCGTTGGAGCGACGCCACCGGCCCCGCTCTTCACCATCTTTCTCCGTGGAGCTGCCGCCCGCGCCTAGCGGGTGTGACACAGAACAGCCCAACCTTACCAGCCGCCCGCGCTGAAGGCGCCGCCGGGTTCGTCCCGCGGCGCGCCGCTTTTGTCGGATTCCAGCTTCATCAAAGCGACGCCATGTAGGCCCCGCTTTATACCATCACGTTCCAGAGGCTGCCGCTCGTGCTTAACGAGCGTGGACTTACCAGCCCGAGCATGCTGCCGCCCGAGTCAGCTCGCCGCTTCGAGTTTCGCCCAGCGCAGCGCCCATTTACCGCGTCGTCATTATAGTATGCGCATTTACGAGCTCGTAAGTTTCTTTGTATTTTTATTGCTGGCCAGCCGTTTGTAAAAAACTAAATTCTAGTCTCGTACCATTAAGTCCGTTAGTCGATCTAAGTCCGCATCCAACATGTCGCGTTGATATCATATTAAATTACAGCATGATAATATTTCTTTAGTTTCAATTTATACCTGCAACCAACACCACGACAAACCAGTCGCTACGGTCCTTGATCCAATAGCCCGTTGCGAACTGGCTGAGGCCTATCCAGGTAAATCTTTGTTTCTATATATATAAAATCGTGTTACGCATTCGTTGCATTTAATTCCAAATCTCATTTAGGTTTCGAATATTTCTGCAATATCAGATAATTCTGCAATATCACATATTTCTGCAACATTGCAACTTTCCCAACTTGTTATGTGGACATATTATCTTACTCACCCGTTTTCCACCATAACAAATCGTATAGAGAATCGTTAGTAGTTGATAGTAGTGAAGGAATTTTCGTTAGTAGTTAAAAGGGAAAAAAGTTATGGGACTTTGTAAAAATTTACAGTAGATTGAAAAAATACCTAAGAATTTGTAGGTAAGTATTTCATATTTTTGTGATTTACGTGATTTTCTTCGCAAATCGTATACAGAATCGTTAGTAGTTGATAGTAGTGAAGGAATTTTCGTTAGTAGTAAAAAGGAAAAAAAGTTATGGGACTTTGAAAAAAAATACAGATTTTTTCTATTTTTGTCATTTACGTGTTTTTCTTCGCAAATCGTATAGAGAATCGTTAGTAGTTGATAGAAGTGAAGGAATTTTCGTTAGTAGTTTAAAGGGAAAAAAGTTACAGTAGATTGAAAAAATACCTAAGAATTTGTAGGTAAGTATTTCATATTTTTGTGATTTACGTATTTTTCTTCACAAATCTTATAGACAATCGTTAGTAGTTGATAGTAGTGAAGGAATTTTCGTTAGTAGTTAAAAGGAAAAAAGTTACAGTAGATTGAAAAAATACCTAAGAATTTGTAGGTAAGTAATTAAAATTTTTGTGATTTAAGTGATTTTCTTCGCAAATCGTATAGAGAATCGTTAGTAGTTGATAGTAGTGAAGGAATTTTCGTTAGAAGTTAAAAGGGAAAAAGTTAAAGTAGATTGAAAAAATACCTAAGAATTTGTAGGTAAGTAATTAAATTTTTTGTGATTTACGTGATTTTCTTCGCAAATCGTATAGAGAATCGTTAGTAGTTGATAGTAGTGAAGGAATTTTCGTTAGTAGTTAAAAGGAAAAAAAGTTACAGTAGATTGAAAAAATACCTAAGAATTTGTAGGTAAGTATTTCATATTTTTGTGATTTACGTGTTTTTCTTCGCAAATCGTATAGAGAATCGTTAGTAGTTGATAGTAGTGAAGAAATTTTCGTTAGTAGTAAAAAGGAAAAAAAGTTACAGTAGATTAAAAAAATACTTTTTTTTTTTTTTTTTTTGTTTTCGCTGTGGAAATGTATTTACGCATACCACCCGCCCGAAGAGGGGGGGGGGGGCAGGTGGTTATGTGGGACTCCCTGACCAGAGTGGCCGGAATACCCACTAAAACCCCAGCGATTCTCCTCCGCGCTGTGTGCGCGAGGGCTGCGGGATCGCGTTGTCGCATTCTACCGCAGCCCTCTCAGCGGGCCCGTTCTGCGGGCCCTCCTCCTCCGATTGAGCGCCCCGGGAGAATATCGGGGCGCTCATACTCCGTGGACATCAAGCGGAAGGTAGCGGAGGGACAGCCGTTTCTCCAGGCTCCTAAGAAGTCCGGAAAGGGGAAGTCGGCTGCTCAGCTTGCTCCGGCCCCCAAGGCAACCCAGGTCCCCAAGGCACCCCAGGCCACCAAGGCTGCGGGGAAAGGACGCAAGGCCAGAGAGGCTTTCCCGCCCCTGCCAGCGCCCAGAAGAGCTGCGGAGCAGGTCGCCGGGCCCTCCTCGGCCCCCACCTCCACTCCAGTCCTGGCGCCCCCAGCGGAGACGTGGACGAAAGTTGTCTCGCGGAAGGCGGCAGCAAAGGCCAAGAAGGCCGCAGCTGCCCCCTCCCACAATAAAGGGCCGAAAAGTGGAGGAACCGGGGCCCGCAAGTCGGTGAGGCTGGCCCCCGCCAAGACAGCGGTGGTTACGATCGCGCTGGATCAGGAGGCTGAGAGGAGAGGCGTCACTTACGCCAACCTCCTCGAGACGGCGGAGGCCCGGGTGGACCTGGTTGAACTGGGAATTGGCGGAATGAAGTTCCGCTCCACGGCCACCGGGGCTACCCTCCTCCAAATATCAGGGGAAGGCAGGGAAGAAAAGGCCACCAAGCTAGCGGAGGGCCTCCGCACAGCCCTGGACGGCCTGGCTAAGGTGGCGAGGCCTGTGAGGACGGTCGACGTGCAAATCACAGGCCTCAATGAGGCCGCTACCCAAGAAAAGGTGGCCGCCGCCGTCTGTAGGGTGGCCGAATGTGGGGAGGACGCTATTAAAGTGCTCCCCATACGTAAAAGGGGCGTAGGCCAGGGGATGGCACTGGTGATGTGCTCCCTCGAGGTAGCATCGGCCCTGAAGAGGACGGAGAGAATCCTGATCGGGTGGAGCTCGACTAAGGTCGAGGTCCTGGGTGACCGTCCCCTGCGCTGTTTTAGGTGCATGGGAATCGGGCACGCCAGGGCCTTGTGTCCCTCGCAGAAGAACCGGGAGCACTTGTGCTACCGTTGCGGCCAGGAGGGCCACAAAGCGGCCGTATGCACAGGAGCGGTCTATTGCGCGGTGTGCGCCGACGCGGGCAAGCCTCACAGTCACCACATGGGGGGAAGAAGCTGCCTGCCACCGCTGACGAAGGGCAAGACGGGACAACGAGCCAACCTCGTCGCCGCCAGCCAGGAGCTGCCCCGCCAAAGTGGGCAGGAGGAAGCAATGTCGGACTAATGGCCCAAGTCCGACAAAGCAGCTTCCTACAGGCGAACCTCAACCACTGCGCCGGAGCCCAGGACCTTTTCCTGCAGTCCATGGCGCAGTGGCAGGTCAGCGTGGCGGTGGCCTGCGAGCCGTACTTCGTCCCTGACCAACCCAATTGGATCGGGGACAGGGACAGCTTGGTAGCCGTGGTGGTAGGGGCCAGCGGCGGCCCTGCTCCCAAAGCCCTAGAAAGGGGGCGGGGTATGGTGGTGGCCGAATGGGAGGGACTGGTGTTGGTGGGAGTGTATTTCTCCCCCAACAGGACCCTGGCGGAGTTTGAGGCATTCCTGGACTCCGTCGGTGCGGCCCTGGCCCGCTTTGGTCCGCGCCCGACGTTGGTAGTCGGGGACCTCAACGCCAAGTCGCAGGCCTGGGGCAACCCGGCGACTGACGGCCGCGGGAGGGCCGTCCAGGTGTGGGCAACCCTGGCTGGACTGTCCCTCTTAAATAGGGGGACAGCCCACACCTGTGTGCGATGGAACGGGGGGTCGGTGGTGGATGTGTCGTTTGCTACCCCCTCTGTCGCGCGTAGAGTGGAGGATTGGAGGGTAGAAGAGGAGGAAGAGACCCTCTCTGACCACCGCTACATTAGGTGGAAGGTCTCCACCTTTGGGCCGCTGCCCTTACCTAGAGGACCCAGTAAGTTTCCGCGCTGGGTCCTCGCGAAGATGGACCGGGGGCTAGCCCAATGTGCTGCCATCGTGGAACGGTGGCAGTCCCCCAGGCCCGTGGATGTAGCCGAAGGGCCTGAAGAGGTGGACGCCCTGGCCTACCAAGTCCGCACCGCACTGACGGCGGTGTGTGATGCGGCGATGCCGAGGGCCAAGCGCCGCCCCCCCCGTCACCAAGTATATTGGTGGACAGGGGAAATTGCCGCTCTGCGTACAGAGGCAAACGCGGCGCGGAGGGCTTACACCCGACACCGCCGCCGCCGCCGACGCGCTAACGGCGTCGCGGACGAGCGGGAAGATCAGCTGTGGAGCGCCTACAAGGAAAAGAAGAAGGCGCTCCAGTTGGCGATCTCACGGGCGAAGGCCCTTTCAAGGGAAGAGCTCCTCCAGGGCCTGAATATGGACCCCTGGGGGCGGCCCTATAGAACGGCGCGTAAGAAGTTGCGCCTGCTGGGTCCTCCTCCCCTAGAAACCCTAGAGCCGGCGGTGATAGAGAGGATCGTAGCGGAACTGTTCCCGGCGGGAACTGGACACATTCCGCCGCCTATGGCCCCTCCCACAAATGAGGACCAGGGGGATGTGGCCCCCCCTGTAAACGGCGGTGAGCTGGGTCTCGCCCTCGACCGCCTCAAGGGGCGAAAGACTGCCCCTGGCCCGGACGGAGTGCCCGGCAGGGTACTCCTGATCGCTGCCGGCAAATTGGAGGAGCGGCTGAGAGGGATGTTCGACGCATGCCTCCGCGTCGGGCATTTCCCTCGGCCGTGGAAGGAGGGTCGGCTGGCCCTCATTCCCAAGGAGGGTCGGCCGTCTGGTACGCCGGGGGCGTACCGGCCTATTGTGTTGTTGGACGAAGTGGGCAAGGTGTTCGAGAAAATCCTTGCCCACAGGCTCGTCCGGCACCTCGATGAGCGAGGACCGGGTCTCTCAGAGGCCCAGTACGGCTTCAGGGCGCATCGCTCGACGATTGACGCCCTGAAGATCCTGAAGATTCGTTCCGCAGAGGCCGTTGAGCGGGGGGAGGTTGTGACCGCTGAGGGTCACAAGCGGACGTGGGCTGATGAGAAAGTGGAGAAATGGGAAGAAATTCGGGAACGAGTGGCAACTTACTTGAAGATGGTTTTGTCTGAGCTGGTTTCGGGCTGAAGTCTTGGGCTGGGGTGATCGTGTACACCAAACTAAACTGCAATATCCTTGAGTGCACTAATTTCACTAGGTTTACGTATTTGGATAGACCGGCGCGCGCGCGAGAGAAGTACGTCCGTGCTCTGAATCAACGAAATGCATACTGCCGGAGGAGCGGCGCGCGCGTCTATATGAATCAGTGTTGGTGTGAGCGGGATAGCAAGCGAATGTGACGTCACGCCTGTGCGGCGTGTACATCCTGGGGGGCCCGATGAGAAGCCTCTTCATGAGCTGTGTCCAAGGGCAGCCTTGCTATCTTGAGCGCAGGTCTGCGCAGATGTCCGTGGGCTGTGTCCATATCCACAACCCGGATCACCCCATCCTTTCCAGGTATTGTGCGGGTAATTCGCCCCAGTTTCCATTGGAGCGGAGGCAGGTTGTCCTCCTTGATGAGTACAAGTTCGCCAACTCGAGGAGGTGAGGAAGGGGAGAGCCATTTGGAGCGGGTTTGAAGGGTATGGAGGTAGGATTTGGCCCAAAGTGTCCAAAAGCGCTGAGAAAGGGCTTGTATGAGCTGGAAACGTTTAAGAGCTGATAGTGGCCTGTCATCAAAGGATGGCTCGGGTAGAGCAGTGAGCGGACGGCCTATAATAAAATGGCCGGCAGTTAAGGGTTCTAAGTCCGTAGGGTCGGACGAAAGTGGGTAGAGAGGTCTAGAGTTTAAAACAGCCTCGATTCGTGTCAGAAGTGTGGAGAATTCTTCAAAGGTGAGGTGTTGTTCACCAACTACGCGGTAAAGCAACTGCTTTGTAGACTTAACGTTAATTTCGTGCAAGGCGCCGAACCAGGGCCCTTTCGGAGGGTTCAGCAGCCAAGTTATGTGCTGATTGGCAAGTTTGTGTGTGATTGCATCATTATTTGCATTGAGGAAGTTTTGGACTTCAATGAGCTGATTTCTAGCACCTACATAATTTGTACCGCAATCAGATCTAATGAGAACGGGTGCACCGCGCCGCGAGATAAATCTTTGTAACGCTGCGAGAAAGGCTTCCGTGGTGAGAGCAGAGACGACCTCTAAATGAACCGCCTTAGTTGAGAGGCACACAAATAGGCAGAAGTATGCCTTCAAGAGCTTTGCGTTTCGTAACGTGCTAGACTTAACGAGGAATGGGCCGGCAAAGTCGGTTGTGACTTGGCTGAAAACAGGTTGAGGCGTAACCCTGTCCGCCGGAAGGTCGGCCATAACCGGGGCTTCGGGTTGAGCGCGGCATCGAAAGCATTTTATACACTTAAATACCCTTTTTCGAACTACACGGCGAGCGGATAATATCCAGTATTGCTGGCGTACAATGCCGTGCAACGTGTCAGCGCCAGGATGGCAATATATTTTGTGGTAGTAATCAATGATTCGGTCTACGAGCGGACTAGAGCTGGGCAGAAGGAGCGGATGTTGAGCGTCGTATCTAATCGGAGCATGAGAGAGACGGCCGCCAACTCTCAAGAGACCGTCTTTCACGAATGGCGAGAGACGTTGGATTCGGTCGGTACAGAGTTTATTAGTTTGAAGACGGTGGATATCTTCCGCAAACTCATTCTGTTGAACAGAACGGACCCAGACTAACAGAGCGTCTTTACGCTCGCTAACTGATAACGGACCAGAGCGCCGTAAATCTGAACTGTGTCTACAATTAAAAATAAATCGCTTGATACAAGCCGTCACTCCGACGAGCTTGTCGAGAGAGCTGAAGCGAGTGAGCAGGTCGTGGTCTACGTCAGGGACCGCTATATGAGCTGGCATCATTTTGGGCTTGAGACCGGGTAAGATATGATGACCTAAAGCGGCTGGCATCTTTGGCCAGGTGTGAGGCGGTTCTTTGAGCCAGCTGGGGGACCACCAGAGTTCATGAGTTGAAAGAGATTGAGCTGACATTCCTCTACTTGCACAATCTGCTGGGTTGAGGTTCGTGGGAACATGTCTCCACGTGGAGCTGGTTGGACTAGACTTTATCTTAGCCACTCGGTTGGCTTCGAATGTTTGGAGCTTATGAGGGGGTGTGTTGAGCCATGCCAACACAATTGTGCTGTCTGACCAACAGGTATGTTGTTGTATAGCAACGTGAGCTGAGATTTCGGCTGATACACGAGCCATGAGTTGTGATAAAAGAGCAGCAGCTGAGAGTTCCAATTTAGGAATAGAGAGACGGTTCTTGATAGGCGCGACCTTTGACTTGGCAAGGACCAGGTGTACGTTCACGTGTCCGTTAGAATCGAGCTCGTGGAGGTAGATGACCGCGCCAAAACCAGCTTCTGATGCGTCTGCGAACCCATGTAGCGAGTACGTGGACGTGGGTTTGTATTTGCAAATGTGCCGAGGTAAGCGGAGAGTTGCGAGATGAGGAAGATCTTGGGAGATGAGCTGCCACTCTTCGTGAACTTCATCAGGGATGGGTGCGTCCCATTCCACCTTCAGAATCCATAACGTCTGTAACAGAAGCTTAGCGCGGAGGATGACCGGTGTGACCCAACCGCTGGGGTCATAAAGAGATGCCACAGTGCTGAGAATAGAGCGCTTTGTGAATTGAGTTACCGTGGGCAGGGAGATGCGATAGGTGAACTCGTCCGATTGAGGAATCCATTGAATACCTAACACTTTGATGGCATTACATTCTGGGCTGGTGTCAAAGTCTTTGGGCATATCGCACTGGTCATCCGGAAATTGTTCTAGGAGCTGAGGAGAGTTTGATGTCCATTTACTGAGCTGAAAACCACCTAGGGCAAGTAGGTTAATCAACTCGGTTTGGAGCGCCTGAGCAGACTCCACCGAGTCATGACCACACAATATATCATCTACGAAGATTGAGTTGCGTAAGGCCTGAGCAGCTTGGGGATAGCGATGACCATCATCATCAGCCAATTGGAGCAGAGTGCGGATGGCATGATATGGGCTTGAGCGTAAGCCGTATGTGACAGTAGATAAGGCATATGTGAGCAGAGGCTGGTCAGGTGAAGACCGCCAGAGTACATCGAATACAGTCCGCAGTTTGTCTGATCCCGCCTTGAAGACACAATGATGGGGAATATAGTAATGAGGCTTATCTGCAAAGGTAAGATTATGAGGAGATCCTTGTCGCGTTTGAAAAGTTGAAAGCATTTCCGGTCCCCGATCCCGCTCAGCCCTCGACGTCGGCAACGCCGTCAACCGTTCTGCCCAAAATAGCGCTGCCAAAATTCAGCTCAAAAATTGAAGATTGGCCATCTTTCATTGCCATCTTCAGGAGTTTGACGGATGACATGACAACGATCTCCGACGCTGTCAAACTCCATTATCTGCTCTCATGCCTCTCCGGCGAGGCACGGAGTATGGTGTCCCACCTTCAGCTCACAAGCGAAAATTTCGCCGTCGCAATGGACATTCTCACCAGGCGTTACGAGAATCGTCGCGTCCTGATTGATAGGTTTGTGGACATCATACTGGGCTTGCCCACCATTCATGCCCGCTCCGACATCCGCACGCTCTTTTTAACTCCGCTCATTTCTGCTCATTGCGCGCTGAATAATTTAGATCTGCCCATGAAGGATAGCGACTATGTCTTCGTATCCATAGTGGTACGAAAATTGAAGGGCGAACTTAGAACCCTATTCGAGCGAAGATATAGTTCATCGCACACTCTGCCCACACTTAAAAATTTAATCGATTTTCTAGAGGAGCACGCACGCTGCATAGAAACCGAGTGGTCGAACCCAGCACCCACGCAACCCAGGCAGCAATCGCCACAGCCAGCCCATTACCGTAGGCAGTCTCCCGTCGGGCCTCTTCGAGGTCCGCCGCGTCAGCCCATGTACCTGGAGTCCACCTCCATGGCCCCGGCTAGGTACCAACAACGGTACACTACCCCACCCCCCGCTCAGCTGAGGCCCGTTTACTCAGCTCAACCATCAGCTCATGGCCAAAACACCGCCAATAATATGCCCTGCCCATTCTGCTCACAGCGAGGGCACAAGCTCGTAGCCTGCCCACAATATAACGATCAGCCGATTCAAGGCCGTTGGGACTTCATTCAGGCTCGCAACCGCTGTCGGCGCTGTCTAGGTCCTCATTATGAAAATGAGTGCAAGTCGACCCGAGCTTGCAAGGAGTGTGGAGAAGACAGACACCACACATCCCTCCACCGCCCTGGCGGTGCCAACTCCCCAACTCACTCTTCTGCTCATCTATTACCTCCGCACTTGAGGGAACAGCCAAGACAGCGTCCAGTTCATGAGCAACAACATGCTTCAGCACATGCTTCAGCTGCAAATCCGCCCACTCAGAATCTGCACTCGCCCAATATGTCTCGTGAAGGTGGTCCGCAGTGACTAGCTACAATAACTGAGCACTGCGAAGAGGAAGAAGTTCATCACCGTCACTCAGCTCATACTCACTCAGCTCATACTCACTCAGCTCATACTCACTCAGCTCATACACATAGATCACAAGCCCACGCTGCGATTTCAGAACCCACAGCTCACCATTATAATAATAATTCAGCACAATGCGATGAACAGGTTTCTAACTTTCCAATTTTATTGCCCACCGTCTTGCTAAAAATAGCAGACGTGCATGGTCATTTTCACACAGCTCGTGCCTTATTGGATTGTGGGTCCATGCTAACTCTGATAACCCAGCGCATGGCTAGAATTTTAAATTTACCGCCATACTCATCATCATTAAAAATCGCAGGAGTGGGCAATCAACACACACAACAATCACAGGGATCTATTACAATAGTATGTCGGCCTACCCGACATGACACACCTACCATTACGACTACAGCGCACATTTTAAAAAATGTTACCGGTTGTTTACCATTACAAAAAGTCCCACATATCGCAAAGGTGAGCGGCAAGCCACCGATTCCCTTGGCAGATCAGGACTACCATACACCAGCTCCAATCGATCTCTTGTTAGGTTCTGATGTTCTAGGCCAAGTTCTAGACGGGACCAAGGTCTCGTTAGGCCCGGGGAAGCCTATAGCCTTCGGCACGATTTTCGACTTTGCATTGATAGGACCCATCGAGGACTTGTACGCAACAACAGCGAACCAGTCCAACTCAGCTCATATTGTCAGCTCTCAACTAGAACCCAATGAATCTACACTCGAAATTTGTAAAAACCTTGAGAGGTTCTGGGAGTCAGAAGAACCCCAACCTCATAAACTGATCAGCCCGCTACAAGAACAGTGCGAGGAGATTTTTCGTACCACAACCATTCGAGAACCATCAGGCCAGTACATGGTAACACTGCCTTTCCTACAAGATGCGCCGACCTTAGGTAACACTCACGCTATTGCGTTGCGTAGGTTTCTCAATCTTGAGAAGAAGCTACAAGCAAATCCGCTCCTCCGCTCTAAATATGTTGACTTTATGAATGAATATATCGACCTAGGACACATGTCACTTTGTCACCCCAGTACCTTTGCAGATGCTTTGTCTTGTATCGATAGCATAAATAATAGACAAGCCATATTTCGTCAAGTTAAGGAAAACATAATTAAAGCTCATGATAATAGTCGTAAACACTACGATCGGAAAACAAGAGCAGGCACATTTCAGATAGGTGACATCGTCTGGAAGAAAACGAAATATCTCTCAAAAGCTAGCAGTAAATTTATGGCTAAGTTGGCACCAAAGTTTGAGAGGGCAATAGTGGTCGGAAAAGTCTCAAATAACATCTTTAGGTTAAATAATGTGCACGGTAAGGGCATAGGCATGTGGCACATCAAAGATCTTAAAGCCTACAAGGGGAAAAATAAATAGGTGTCGCAGAGTTAGCTATGTGCACAGTGGCGCCACGCCTTGTAGATTTAGAACTAATTAGAATTATTATCTGTTCGCGTACAGCGCCATCTATGTTGAAATTCGATCACTATTGATTTTCTGATGTTAACGCCATCTCTCGGTTAGTTGTGGAAACGCCAAGCGCTAAAGCTTGGGTGCGGTCGACGCAGAACTAGCGCTTGTTACATTGGCTAACCTGAGAGGCGGAAGATTGAGGTTAGCCAACCTTACGATAAAAAATGAGAGGGAAACGTCAGATGTCACACGGCGGGAAGGGCATTCTGGGTCGAGTGGCCGATGAGCGCGCACGTCAAGCTAGTTCTGCGACGAACACACCGCGTTTCCATTGTAAATTCATTGTCATCTGCGTGATCGCTTATAATTACTGTGCATAAGTGATTGATGTCGTATTAAATACGCTTGTGCTCTAATTCTTGAGTCTTATTTCCGTGGTTGCCACGATGTCCGGCCGAGGTAATAGTGAGACCCCAGAGGAAGACCCGACATCAGAAGCGGTGGGATCCAATTGCCTATCGCCACGACTGCCGGCCAGACGAAGAAATGACGATAAATGGCGGTTGTTGTTCGAACAACAAAATCGAAATTTCATGGCCCTATTGGAAACTTTGAACAAACCGCAACCGTCAACATCGAAAGAGATACGTCTACCCGATTTTGACCCAGAAAAATCGGATGTCGATGCACGAGCCTGGGTATCTACCGCCGATATGTGTGTCGACGATCCACAATGCCAAGGTACACTTTTAATGATGGCCTTAAGCCGTGCGCTTAAGAAACAAGCTTCAACTTGGCTTGCAACGGTCGCCTACCCAGGAATGAAATGGACTGATTTCAAGGAACTTTTCATTACAAAGTTCGATTCAAGTGAAACGACCGCTGCTTTTCTAATAAACCTCAACGCAAAAAAGCCCGATGATAAGGAGTGTCTTGCGTCGTACGCGTCCGGATTGATGTCGTCACTTATGTCAAGATGGAAAGGGCTGACTACTGAGCAAATAGCCATAGCTACGGTTTTGAGCCACATTTCCCGCTTCGAGCCGCGTGTTCAACGGTTGTCATTTACAACGGATATCAAAACACGTAACCAGTTGCAACAGGAGATTAAGGCGGTAACATTTTTAAAAAGAAAGCTGCCTTCATCTAACGACAATGACGAACCGGAACCTAAGAAAAGCTACACAGCAGCACCTAACGCAAACATCAAGTGTTTTTACTGTGGAAAATTAGGTCACAAATCTACACAATGCTTTTCAAGGAGAGAAGCAAACCAGAATATCAACCGACCGAAGATCGACGCTAGCAAGAAGGACCCGCCCGTGGAGAGACCCATCACCTGCTTCGCGTGCCGCGAGCAGGGCCACTACGCGAGCAACTGTCCAAAGAAGAGCAGCCAGGAAGATAACAGCGGTGGCGTGACTGCTGCCAAGAAGAAACGGGTGGACCTCTGCATCGTAGAAGCCCCTACTGGACTCCTGCGACACTCGGGTGAGCACTTGCCATTTTATTATGATTCGGGAGCTGAGTGTTCTTTAGTTAAGGAATCTGTTGCTTGCAAATTTAACGGGAAACGACTTAATGACGTTGTGACTATGACTGGTATAGGGCAGACTCACGTGAATTCCACCACACAAATACTGACTGTTGTAGAAATTGATGACATTTTCCTGGAGATTCTATTTCATGTTTTACCAGACTCTTGCTTACATCATGACATATTAATCGGACGTGAAGTGTTAGCTCAGGGCCTAGCTGTTCACATGACATCGGACGAACTGTATTTTGCTAAATTGAAATTAATAGAATCATGTCCCATCTCTGCCAATACCGAAATAGATTTTGATTCGATTAACACTGATGTCCCTCTTGATAAACGAGAACTGTTAATTGAGACATTACGACCTTATAGAGACTCGTTTACTACAGGCGTGCCTATTACCCGGGCTGACACTGAACCGATGCAGATACGCCTCAAAGATCCCCATAAAACTGTTAATCGTCGCCCTTACCGATTAAGCCCTGAAGAAAGACAGATAGTCCGTAACAAAATAGACGAGTTACTTAAAGCCGGTATCATCCAACCCAGTTCCTCCCCATTCGCTAGTCCGATACTTCTTGTTAAGAAAAGGGACGGCTCCGATAGAATGTGTGTAGACTATCGCGAGTTAAACGATAACACGATACCGGATAGGTTTCCTCTACCTCTCATATCTGACCAAATAGCGAAATTACATGGAGGCCATTTCTTCACCATCCTAGACATGGCTTCCGGGTTTCATCAAATCCCGATTGATCCTGAATCTGTTGAGCGCACAGCCTTTGTAACTCCAGAAGGTCAGTATGAGTACCTAGCTATGCCGTTTGGTCTCAGAAACGCGCCGTCAGTTTTTCAGCGGGCTATCATAAAGGCACTAGGTGACCTTGTCAACACGTATGTTGTTGTTTATATGGACGACGTCTTGATTGTTGCCGAAATGTAGATCAAGCTCTGGAGCGGTTAGCAACCGTCCTGAGAGTGCTCACCGAAAAGGGGTTCTCTCTTAATATCAAAAAATGTGCATTCCTCAAACAAAAGGTTGAGTATCTAGGGTTCGAGGTCAGTCAAGGCGAGGTGCGTCCGAATCCTCGAAAAATCGAGGCACTAACAGCTCTCCCCCCTCCTGAGACGGTAACGCAGCTGAGACAGTTTATAGGACTGGCATCATATTTCCGCCAATTTGTACCACAGTTCTCCCAAATTATGGCACCATTATATGCGCTAACTGCACAAGGCAACGGTAAACTCAACTGGCAGCCGGATCATGAAACGGTAAGGCAACGTATCATTAAGACTCTCACTAACGACCAAGTACTGATGATCTTTGACCCTGACTTGGAAGTTGAACTGCACACAGATGCAAGCGCTATAGGCTATGGCGCAGTTCTTATGCAAAGGAAAGATGGTAAATTACGCTCGATTGCCTATTTCAGCAAACGTACGACGTCTGCAGAGTCAAAATACCACTCTTACGAGTTGGAAACTTTGGCGGTCGTCAACGCCGTGAAACACTTTAGGCATTACTTGCATGGGCGCAAGTTTTTAGTCGTCACAGACTGCAGCTCTCTCCGAGCTACACGAAAGAAGCTCGACTTAACTCCGAGAGTTCACAGGTGGTGGGCATTCCTTCAAAGCTTCGACTTTGATATTATTCATGTCGACGGTAAGCGCATGTCTCATGCTGATTTCTTTTCAAGGAACCCCCTGCCTGTTGTTGACGAGAGTGAAAAAGTGCAAGCAAAGCGAGTCGATTTCACTGAAATATCAAACGAATGGCTTCTTGCAGAGCAGCAGCAGGATCCTGAGTTGAGCAAGGTAATAACCGATCTGCAAGAAAATAGGTTGCCGGAACACATCGCAAAGACTTACGAGTTGAGGTCTCGTATTCTGCATCGCAAAATACAACGTCAAGGTAAAACCCGCTCATTGCCTATCATACCCCGCTCACTTCGATGGTCGATTATTAACAACGTGCACGAAAGCCTCATACACCTGGGATGGCAAAAGACATTAGCGAAAGTTTACGAATTATACTGGTTCGAAAACATGTCGAAGTACGTAAGGAAATTCGTAACAAACTGCATTACATGCCAGGTCTCAAAGTCTCGGTCAGGTAAAGTACAAGCAGAAATGCATCCAATTCCAAAAATAGGTATTCCCTGGCATACGGTGCATATCGACGCGACTGGGAAATTAAGCGGCAAAAATGCGAAGAAAGAGTACGTATTTGTGTTAATAGATGCGTTCACGAAATATGTTTTACTCCATCACACCCTGCACATTGATACGGTTAGTAGTATAAAAGCACTCAAAGCTAGTGTATCTTTATTTGGTGCACCATCGCGTGTCATTGCTGATCAGGGTCGCTGCTTTGCCAGTAAGGAGTTTAAAGAGTATTGCGACACAAACAATATCAAGCTGCATCTGATCGCGACAGGAAGTTCTAGAGCAAACGGCCAGGTAGAACGAGTTATGTGTACCCTAAAAAATATGCTTACAGCAGCAGAGTCAACCGGTCGCTCCTGGCAAGAAGCTCTACCCGACATACAACTTGCAATAAACTGCACTCATAATCGCGTCACTAAGTGTAGTCCGTTGGAGCTCCTTATAGGTAAAGTTGCCAGGCCTTTGTCGGTAACAGCCGCCGATGAGACGGAACTTGAAATCGACATAGAACAGGTTAGGAATCAAGCGATGGAAAATATAGAGAAAGGTTCTGCATACGATAAGACACGTTTTGACAAAACAAAAGCTAAATTAACCCCCTTTTCCATCGGAGATTTTGTTCTTCTCCAAAATGAAGAACGAAATCAAACGAAACTTGATCCCAAGTTCAAGGGCCCATTTCGAGTTACTGAAGTTCTAGAAGGTGATCGTTACACTCTGAAAGCCCTTAACTCTAACCGGACATATAAATACGCGCATGATAGACTTCGCAAAATGACAAATAGTATTCCCCCAGACGATGACATTGACAGTAATGACAACTCTGATGCATGAACAGATTCTTTACCTCGCACGTATTTTTTTTTAATAGTGATTTGAGTGTAAATTGAAATTAACAGAATATTTCTGTTGTAATGTAAGTGTGTTGTAAGTAGTGTTAAGTTCAGACGCTATTTATTAACGTTACTGTCGGTCGCCCTTGGTGGTTGTCCATGCGGTTGTGTTGATAACCATCGGTCGCCTCTAGGGGTTGTCCAGGAAATGCATATTGGAGGCACATATCGGTCGTTCTTGAAGGTTGTCCGCGGGGTTGCCTAGTGGGGTAATCATCGGTCGCCTTTGAGGGTTGTCCAGGAATATTTGAAAATAAATGGAAAGATTATTGTGTCGGTCGCCTTAAGCAGGTGTTCATTGGTATTTAGATGGAGACGACCAATGAGCACCTTCGCGGGTTGTCCAAGAGTTGACGTATGTAGACAAGTGTTTGTACAATTTACTAATGAAGTTACTAATTTAAAATAACCGTACCGAAATGTTAAGACTCTAGGACACAGTCAACTTAACATCAGGTCACAACTTAAGGTCAGGTTGGCCGAGAATAAGAATACCTACTGTTGTAAGTTTGTTTTCATTTTCAGGTACGTCACACGAGGACGTGTGAGTTGTCAAGATGGCCGTGTCGCAGAGTTAGCTATGTGCACAGTGGCGCCACGCCTTGTAGATTTAGAACTAATTAGAATTATTATCTGTTCGCGTACAGCGCCATCTATGTTGAAATTCGATCACTATTGATTTTCTGATCTTAACGCCATCTCTCGGTTAGTTGTGGAAACGCCAAGCGCTAAAGCTTGGGTGCGGTCGACGCAGAACTAGCGCTTGTTACATTGGCTAACCTGAGAGGCGGAAGATTGAGGTTAGCCAACCTTACGATAAAAAATGAGAGGGAAACGTCAGATGTCACACGGCGGGAAGGGCATTCTGGGTCGAGTGGCCGATGAGCGCGCACGTCAAGCTAGTTCTGCGACGAACACACCGCGTTTCCATTGTAAATTCATTGTCATCTGCGTGATCGCTTATAATTACTGTGCATAAGTGATTGATGTCGTATTAAATACGCTTGTGCTCTAATTCTTGAGTCTTATTTCCGTGGTTGCCACGATGTCCGGCCGAGGTAATAGTGAGACCCCAGAGGAAGACCCGACATAGGTATATTTATTTTTCTTCGAGGGAGAGGGCATGTGATGATAAATACTTAGTCACGTGATTGCTGCTACACTGTAATTCCACGCGGCAACGGATCGCTTATTTCGATACGGTCACCAGCGAGCTCGGTAGCTTAGTTGTTTAAGAGCGCGAAGCTATTGGCCGACGCGTCGTCCGCCCGAGTGAGGGTTCGAGCCTGGGCATTGGCAGGGGCCAACTTTTTCTAAATAATTGCTAGTTTTTCTTGTGAAACATTCAGTTAAATATTGACGGTTGCCTATGAGACGGCATTCCAGCTCACGCCTTTGGAGGAACAATACTTGTTCGTTATTATAATTCTGGTAATTTGTGAACTTACCCGTCACGACTGAGGAAATGTGATTGAAGTGTTGTTATAGAATAACTACCGAAATAATACGGCAATTTGAATATTTTTGTGGTGATTTTTACGTTATAACAAAGGGGTAAGTTTAGATATTAAGAAATGGGTGAAAAAGTCTTTAACCTTCTATTACATGTATATCGCCTCACGATCCAAATTATTTGTTTTAGCGTTGGGACATGCCCTTTATTACACGGTGAATTTGTATCGAGTAATTCGAGATTTGATAAGTTCTGCTGCTAGCCGGTGGCATACGGACATTGGCGGAAGGATTGGCAGGATTCCTAGTTGACTACAAAATCCTCCTGGCGCTCAACACAGTTTCAACTTTCTTCGTATTAATTAGTCTTATTGCATGTTAGGATAGATTTTAGTTTTAGAAGTTAGTTTAGAATTACGTCATAAGTTTAATAAGTCGCTTACGTTAAATATAGGTTCTAGCATCTGACCGGCTTTCATTGTTTTGTCCTGGACTATCTCTCATAACAAGCTAGTGAGCGTGCCCAAATTTGATTTTTACGAACTAGTGCGTAAAGTTTTTTGAGCTTCATCCTGTTCGTTTATTTCTTTGTACTTTTTTTCGCAAATGTATTAAAAAATGTCGTTTGATACACGTGCGAAATTGTCATTTTCACTCGTCCCTAGTGTTAACGCTCGCTTTCGCTCTCGCCAATATAACAAGGGACTCGTGATAAAATGACGAACTTTTCGCACTTGCATCAAAATATACTATACTCGTACATCAACATTGTAGCAATAGTACCTATATCGAAACGTCACACCCGCAACGTAAGAGTTTGACGGATGATTTCTATTCGCTTTAATCCGCAAGGAGTGTGACAATGACGAATGTTGCGTACGTACTGCAAAGCCGTGCTATAATCTTCACGGTTGATGACGGGCCAAGTGAAAACGGTGCCGCGGGTTGACGGAGGTTCAAACCCGGCTCGGACCACCGAGTTTACTTATGTTCAAAATTAAATGAACTTGAACGTTTCAGCAAAGGAAAACGTCGTAAGGAAATTGCGGCGTCTCTAAGGCAAAGAGACGCCAGGGTGGGTACACGAGCAAATACGAACTTCTAGAATGTATTGGGTGTACAATGCTAGTTATAAGTCACTAAACTAACTAGATGACAGACAAATATTTCAGACTTAAACTCTAGGTAGTACGAGTATAGTTAGGACAACGCGGGGTTCAAAGTGCCGATTCGATTTACTCAGCGAAGAAAACAGATAGATACATTCTGTTATTGCGTCGTTGTCTTATGTTCGAAAAATAATAGATCGATTTTTACGTCACCCTTGGCCGTAAGGTGTGATTTTCTGCCCGCTATGCGGAGAGAAAATCTCACTTCCTGGCCAAGGCAAGACGTAAAACTTTAGACAAACTACGAACGGTAATTCGTAAAGCCCCAGTTCGCATATTTATTGCCCTCACCTTTGGTTCGGACCACAAACACCTGAAATCTGGGACATTTACGAAATTACCGCCCTAGGTCTGTAATGTACTATTACAAATCCATTATTGTTTTATTCGTCTTTCAAGTAAAATGTGCTTTTAATTTATCTAAGTGTTTTTTCAATCGTTTCGCTTTTTGCTCATAACTTACATCATTTCAAAAGCCTTAAACAACGTAAGTATTCCTCAAGTATCAGCTTCAGGTTTAAGGGAGGCTTTAAGTACATTTTATCAAAATTGGGCCATCGCAGATTAAGTGCCCGCGATAGGGTTTAAATGACGCGGTAACTTGCATTTTATTTTTTATTTTACATTTTTTAAGCTCTATTGTTTTAAGGAAACGAGGTGAGAAATTTGTGTCCCACTCGGAACTTGTACGTCTATAATTAAATGAAAAAATCTGTACCTAAAAAATGGAAGTCTGAGGAATTTAGAATCACAATTATTGTAACAAAAAAAGAAGAGCTTAGCTTACATGTTCTATTACACTGTGTTATTATGAACTAGCTTCTGCCCGCGACTTCGTCCGCGTGGAATTCGGTAATAACATCCCCGCGGGAACTAAGCATTTTTCCGGGATAAAAAGTAGCCTTATAATATTATACTTTCGCATTTATAATATTATATGGATAATATGAATATAATATATAAAATGTAATTTATTTATTTAAATTTCCAAATGAACAATAAATTCGCCAAAAAGCGTTTCCTGAAATATAAAAACCGGCCATACATAAAAACGGAAATATTCTAAACAGGAGTCAATAAACTTGGGGAGACCACGTTTGACGTATTGCCATAGAATATTTACAGAGGGTGGATACCTGAAAACCGCATAACTTGTGATAACGAAACATTTTAGTGGCGTTCGTATCCCAGCACGCAGACAACTCGCTTTATGGTTCGGGCGCCACGCACTTCGAACCTTTAACGGTCGCCTGTGAACTCAGGTGTCTATACAAACGTACTTACTCACCGCGAATATATTCTCCGCTAGAGGCGCTTGAGTACTTTGAGGGTTGAGAGTCGATATTTACCACATTATGAATAAGAAATCATGAGATGTCGAATGCGTTGCCTTAGGCATAAGATGGAATGCCTCTGCGCCAGTAATTTCACCGGCTGGCTTAACACCTTACAGGAACACAACAATGTGAGCACTGCTATTTGGCGGCAGGTTAGCGGTTAAGACGGTGGTACCAGCCCGGACACGGGTACACATTAAAATATGTAAGTGAGTGAATAAAATCCATGGCCTAAAACCAAATAAAGCCTAAAAAAAATACAAATAAGTAGGTATTTTGCAAAGCGATAGCCTGGTGAGTCACGGGAATACGGTGGATGTGGGCACTTTATTTTTAACCGACTTCAAAAAATGAGGAGGATCTCAATTCGTCGGAACCGTTTTTTTTTAATGTATGTTCATCAAAATTAAATAGTAAACGATAACCGATTACGATAATTCTTTTTTTATTCGAAAAGTAGTACTTCCGAGTTTGTCCCATATTAATTTGGTTCAGTTCTGATGATGGATTTCATGAGAAAATTAGGGACTCAAACATTGCTAGAACGTAGATGATTTTGGTGTCAATTTCGAAGACTTCAGAGTTACTTATGTAATGTATAGTAATGTTCGGAAACTAAAGCCAAAAAAAACCGCCTTCAAAGTCCGACAGACTGCGAAGTCGGTGTCAAGTGAACCTACCCAAAGAAATGATAATCATATACCTAGTGAATTTGACATTGACATCGCTGTCTGTCGGACTTTGAAGGCGGTTTTTATTTTTTTATTAAAAAAATTGTATACAACGAAAATGTGTTCTTAACGTGGTTTTCAAATGAAATTTTATATTGTTTGCATTGTATGGACAACCGAGCTCACTGGCACCTCTTAATTCCGACAAAAAAGTGTCTTCAACACTGGCTAAAGGCTTTATGCAAAGATTCGTCGAGCCTTTACGGCCGATGGGAATGCTGTTACTAGGACGTGTATGCCCTAATGGGTCGTAACTTTGTAAAATAGCTTTTATTTACGTGGTTTTGTATCTTGTTGTCTTTAAAAATATCGTCTTATATTTTACTAGCATCTGCCCGCGACTTCGCCCGCGTGGTATTCTCCATACCAAATTTCGGCCAAATCGATCCAGCGGTTGAAGCGTGAAGAGGTAACAGACAGACAGAGAGGCAGAGTTACTTTCGCATTTATAATATTAATATGGACTAGCCGATGCCCGCGACTTTTTATACCGGAAAAATTAATAGTTCCGGTTGGAACACGGTAACCGAATCCCACACGAGTAAATCGGGGCGAGAAGCTACCTAGTTAACTAGGTATATTTTACAACTAGCTTCTGCCCGGGACCACAGGGCGGACACGGCCTATAAAAGCACGATTTCGAACACAATTTGAATGAAGTGTCAATATTTGCGTGCGAGGACGTCTGTGTGCGTGCGAGGACGTCTGTATACTTGTAAATGTGTGTGTACCAACTACGCGGGCCATTGATCAACTCTCCATCTCCGGATGAAACAAATGTCGGTAAGGGCGAGTTGGGCGCGGGTTGCGCGCCGGCTAGATTCAGGCGGTTGATTCCGTGGCCATTTTGTATGTAGTACTATTAAATATTCTGTGCCGGGACTTCGCGACTTCGACTATAGATATGGATTGTCAATATCAAACAAATAAGTCGCTTGTTTTGCCAAAGAAGCCATTAAACAACTTTATGAATTTTACGATTGTTAAAGCACTTTCTGTTTAGTTTCAGACAGTTTAAGTTTTAACCACTTTAATTAATCGATTCGTTATTAATAATTCGTTTAGGTATTCTATTCAAAGTAAAACGCTAGCAATATTAGTTTAAGTCCCCAATGGGTTGTTAACGGGTAGATACAGCGCGCTAATAAATTAATGTAATTTATTTTTGCTCAAATAAATGGAAACGGAAAAAATATTAAGTAAATGACGTGGAATATTATCCCTACTCAATTGTAATATAATAAATATGACAGTGCGTTTTTTTTGTTTGTCCTTCCTACTCTTCTAAGCGACAGAACTGATTTAGAGGAAACAGGTTTTGACAACTTATAAGACGCGTGTATTAAGCAATAGGGTCACTTTGTATCGAAAATCCTATACAAAGTGACCCGTTTTCATATTTGTTGAGTGTATGTCGTGTCTTGACATACCTACCTGTAAGTACAAAGCTTCGTGGCAGCCTCCACTCCACTCGACCCCAACGAAATCCGGCCTCACCCGCCAAAACCTCAAACCACAAGCTGTCCATCCCATTTATCAACGACACCATAACTCATCGTTATACCTAACCCCCTACAATAATGTGTTTACATAAAAACTCCGCAATACGATATGAAAAAAGTTCCATCACTTTAGGCATTAGTTGCGTCATAATTTCACGGCGCGTACACACGTCACGGGTAACGCGGGTCGCGTAAGGGACCGTGTACACAGGCGGTGTCATCTTAAACTGACAGCTCGGGGAAAGCGGCCTCGATTTTGGGTATAAATTGTTATAATGTTAAGGGTTGGATGAAATTGTACTGCGTTCGCTTTTAGCAAATATGAGATGCCGGGATGAATGTGAGATAAATTTTTAACCTCTGGCACCGAATGATGTGTGTATCTTGCCAAGCTCTGCAACAGATGAATCGTTTTTGATAAGTAGCTGAGTTCATTGAAAATTTTCATAGCTATGGTTGATGAAAATCGAGTCAGCGGTTTGAAAGTTATCAGCAATTTTCTGATGGTGTGTTCGGTATTATTTAAATTTTGAATTTATACATAGTTATAATATAACTAAAGTATCATCATTAAGATTTGAACTTTTTGATTGAAAACTCAATAGATGTATGTGCATTGAATGCATATCAAGGTCACAATACTTATGAAAATGAAAATGAAAATGAAAATGAAAATGAAAATATTTATTCAGCAAATAGGCCACATCTGGGCACTTTTACACGTCACTTTTAAATGAATTTAACAGAAATGAATTTACCAGCGCTTCCTAGACCCATTGCTTGAGAAGAAACGCCGCAACAAACTCAGCAGAAGGCCTTTTTTCCAAATTTAAACATATAGATTTACATTAAATTTACATTATTAATATGTATAAAAATACACATACATCACATTTAAGGGATGTATAGTCCCTAACTTAAACTTAAATCTAAGATCTTAGAGATGGTCTTATATTAGGTACAAATTAATGAAAATATTAATTAAAGTACTTATCTAAATATGTATACTAAAAATAATAATAAAATCGCAAATGTTTAGAGATTGTATACGTCTCTAGGTATCCTAAAGTTGTACACAGTCTCTAAAATTATATCATACAACACAAGTTTAGGAGATGTATACGGTCTCCTTAGTCAATTTTGGAGATGTAAGGTGTCTCCAAAGGTCAAAATAACAATATTAGTATTAATTTAAATTAATATAAAATTAAAGGTGTAGATGGTCTCCACCGTCAAATTTGATACAGTTTTGGAGATGTAGGGTGTCTCCAAAGGTCATAAGCAGTTAGATTGAAATATAAACATATATTTCAAGTCAGAAAAAAAAAAAAAAAAAAAAAAAAAAAAAAAAAAAAAAAAAAAAAAAAACTAAGTACTCCCTGATACAAATAAATGGAATAAATGGAATTTATTTCTTAGATATATATCGGCATACTGAGGTCCAACCGCTCGACATATTTAATCCCCGTGTTATGGAGGGTTGAAGTAAAGGAGCGTAATCTTTATAGTTCCAAAAGTGGACACCTTATCGGGTAGGTTGGGAGCGTTGCGGTCGCCACAAGTGTCAAGCCACCTAGCCGGATAGTCTACAGTAGCGCCTTCAGATGGCGCTGCTTAGGCGAAAACGCAGCGAAAGAGGTTGTGAGGAGATTGTGTTTTGTTTTGTTGCTTATCAAATCCGCTGGACACGTTTTCAACTGTTACGCCGTATAAGATTGGGCTCCTTACCAAGACACATTCCACACTTCATGTTAGTATCCCAATAGTTACCTTACCTTGAACTGACACATAAGTATACTTATTCGTTCATTCACATACCTTTTCAACTAATAATTTGCTTCTATAACATAAGGTCAAGATAAACATGTCTCGTTCGTGTGAAAATGAAATAAATATACTTTTTGCAAATGGTGATGACTTCTAGCAGCTTTAGATTAAGTACAGTATTCTAAATGTAAATGCACTGTATTGCCAAAAATATGTACCTGGCTGCGTACCGCATCGCGCTCAGAGCGCTCACAGCACCTTGCATCGTTTTTAGGGTTCCGTACCTCAAGAGGTAAAAACTGAACCCTTATAGGATCACTCGTGTCTCTGTCCGTCCGTTTGTCACAGTCGATTTTCTCCGAAACTACTGGACCGCTTGAGTTGACATTTGGTACGTATATGTAAGTTTGTGAACCAAAGACGGACGTGTAACGAAAATAAATGAATTTTAAACATAGACCCTATTTTTGGGGGCTAAATTTGAAAAAATATTAATGTAGTTTTTCAAACTTTATCGTGTGACGTCAAATAAAAGTACTTCTTATGAGGATCTCAGATATATATTTTTTATTTCCTTTTTAGTCAATATTTTGTGAGTTATTTAAGAAAATAGGCGAAAAATTACTATTCCCTCCCCCTTATCTCCGAAACCACTGGACCTAAAATTTTGTAAAAAAATACGGAGGATAGTTATTGACCTATAAATTACAGGAAAATTATTAAGAATGCCATGGTATTTGAAATCTATCATATAAAAGAGCTTATCCTGTGAAACAGTTTGAAAATGACGTCATTGAAAATAGTCAAGGGTCGGAACCGTCTCCGCGTGAGTTTAACTCGCTTCTTGGCCGGTTTTTTTTCCTTTTAGGAGTCCACTTTCAAGAGAAAAAACGATGCAGGGTGCTATGAGGCCTATAAGCGTTCTGAGCGCGATTCGGAACGCAGCCCCTGTGATTTTTCAGAGCCTCGTACCGTACGGCGAGGCTTCTCACGCCTTTCATTCAAGCGGCCAGCCAGCCGTGAGAGCCACGCTTGTGCACATTATTTTTGATCACGTCTGTTTACTAAGACCGAGAAGATAAGCCGTGGTGGTCTAGTGGTTCGACCTACCGCCTCTCATGCAGAGGGTCGAGGGTTCGATTCCGGCTCGCACCTCTAAGTTTACTTATGTGCGAAATTCAATTTTAATACACCACTGAGCTTTTCGGTGAAGGAAAACATCGTGAGGAAACCTGCACGCATCTGCGAAGTAATTCAAACATGTGTGTGAAGTCTCCAATCCGCACTGGGCCCGCGTGGGGACTATAGCCCAAACCCTCTCGTGATGAGAGGAGGCCTGTGCCCAGCAGTGGGACACAAATAGGCTGTAGTAGCTGTTTACTAAGTGAACATCTATCATGTATCTTAAGAAGGAATAATAGTACCTACGCGTTCGCGTCCATACAAAAAGAGAAAACGTTTTTCCACTTTTAAATATTTTCCAATCTCCATGTTTTTTCAGTTATTGACACAATGGAATACTAAGTTTATAGGTTTCCTTTTTTTCTAATTTGCAAGAACTTTGAATCCATTGCAAATTAAAAACCGGCCAAGTGCGTGTCGGGCCACGCGCAAAGTATAGGGTTCCGAAGTTGACGATGCCCACAGTACCTTTCTAAGACTTATTATCATCTAGCTAGCCTGTGGTATGAATGACGTGCCCGCCCGACGCCCCTGCCGCTCGAGAAAAATCATCATCATAAGTTGGTCGACTATTGCTCGTAAGTTTGTACAGCCTACTTAGCTGTGATAGTTTTCCTTTCAACTACGTTATATATGCCACAACCGTGATTTTTTTCAGCCATCCAAATACCACCATTTAGCTGGCAGGGGGGGGGGGACACGTGACCCTAACAAAAAATAGCACTTTAAAGCTTAATATTTCACAAACGTATCACTTAATCAAAAAATGGTTTTAACAAACCCATAATATTTTTTTAAGACCTATTCAACGATATGCCGCACCATGGCGTACGCAAGAAAAAAAAAATACATCCCCACTTTACGAGTAGGGGAGGTACCCTATAAAAAAATATATTTCAACATTTTATTATACCACTTTGTCAGCGTAACTAATATGCATATTCATGCCAAATTACAGCTTTCTAGAACTAAGCATCTCCGAGCAATAGTGCGGACAGACGGACGGACGGACGGACATGGCGAAACTATAAGGGTTCCTTGCGGACTTCGGAACCCTAAAAAAAGGAAAACCTATAAACCTAGTGTTTCATTGTGTCAATAACATACTAAAAATTTCGGAGATTGGAAAATATTTAAAAGTGGAAAAACGTTTTCTCTTTTTGTAATTTTTGTATGGATGAGTACCTAGGTACCTAGGTACTATTCTTCCCTCTTAACGGAGGTTCATATTTATTTTCACTCCTATTCCACAAGGAGTATGAATTAATCTGTTTAAATATTATACTTAGCTAAAGACTGGAATTCTTCCGGACATCCGCCCAGTCTGGCGAGACTACTCGCAGATGGCACGAACCACTCACAGTTTCACTCGAAGCTGCTCGGCGACGTCAAGTTCGAGAAACTTCTGCGATGAAAATACTCAAGAATATAATAAATACACTGTTCTGCACACACCACAGCCCATTTGCGTCCCACTGCTGGGCACACGCGTCCTCTCATCACGAGAGGGTTTGGGCTATACTCCCCACGCAGGCCCAGCGCGGATCGGGGACTTCACACACATCTTCCTCGCGATGTTTACCTGCACCGAAAAGCTCAGTGGTAAATTCAAATTGAATTTGAACAAAATCACACAAGGGTATTAAATACGAAAGTTACTTCTAACACAGTATATCTAATAGGTAAGTACTATCGTACCAGTAGCGACACGCACCGCCCCGCACCAACACAAGTTACCTCACCCCGCCCGCGGCGAACACAAGCAAAACCGGTCGGAACGTTCACTCACGCACACACGCGCACGTATTTGTACAACATGATATTTTGATGCGCAGATTACGTTCAGATTCGATGTCGTGGGTTTGCTTCTAATAACAATTTAATAACATTAATTAAATCTTTCAAAGAAAACCTAATAAAATAACGAAATTTCTGATGTAAAAGCATTAAGACTACCGACTTACTTACAAAGTTTTGTTTTCAAACAATCATTAAGAAACAAAGCTGAGTTTTAAAGCTACAAACATGTCTAAAATCCTAAGCTAATATTAATATTTAATACTTACTCACTAGTTATACCGCAGCGTTGCTAAATAAGTAAGTAGGTCCCTATATATTTAATCTAAGTAGGTACATGCTAACTCGACTTTCCCTTGTACAGTCGCCATATCTGAACATGCGCCCTAACGTCTTGACAATAAGGTTGTGTTCACATATTTATGATCACCTTGTTCTTTCAGATATATCTGATGGCGGCTGTATATCATGACTCGCGGTACCGTGACAAGCCAAGTTCAAGCTAACAGATCTGGCAAACAGCATGAACCATTTGGAGCCACTTTTAACACTATCGTCTTTTATAGTAAGTACCTGCTAGATAGTAGTAGATAGAATACTTAGGTAGGTATGTAAAGAGTAAAATAAGACCTTAGGTTTTATCACAGGTGACAACGGAAAGCAAAGTTAGTTGCTAAATCGACCCTCCCTGCTCCCTAACCTAACCTGCAAATTCTTTCAATCATCTCAACGTTTAAAAAACCTCATACAAATTAACCAAGAAATGATGGGAATGGGAACTATATCAAAATCGAGACTTACTACTACTACTACAGCCTATTTCCCACTCCCACTATGTCCCATTGCTAGGCACAGGCCTCCTCTCATCACGAGAGGGTTTGGGCTATACTCCCCACGCGGGTCCAGCACGGATTGGGGACTTCACACACATCTTTGAATTACTTCGCAAATGCGTGCAGGTTTCCTCGCGATGTTTTCCTTCACCGAAAAGCTCAGTGGTAAATTCAAATAGAATTTCGCACATAAGTAAACTTACAGGTGCGAGCCGGACCCCGAGCCCCCGACTTTCTGCATGAGAGGCGGTAAGCCGAACCACTAGGCCACCACGGCTTATCGGCACGGCAAAATCGAGACACCTTCGGGAAATTTTTCATCGTCGCGCAAAATAATCGAGTCTTAACACAATCAGGCACAAAAGCGTCAACGAAGCATGTTTCGGTATTCCCAAATTGCTCCCCCCGGCGTCACTTAGCGGCAAGGTTTTGGCGGCAAAAATTGCCGCATAATGCCCCACGAATTCTATCATACAATGCCAATATTTTCGACGATGAGTAACGGGCATTCTGAACAACGGTAAAAAGGTAGAAAAATATTTTTGTGGAAATTTCGAGAATACGCGTTTAAGAACTTCGGAATCGCTAAACGTTCCCAGTCATTATAAATTGTGCTATTCGCTGTTTGCAAAGACTGTGGTGGGGGAGACGAAAACGATCGCAGCGTGTCACATTGCGAAATATGAAAACTCTGGCGGACACCAATGAAGTGAACTGTCACTGTTGCGAATTTATTGACATTGCATTAAGTACATCTGGAGCGAGTAATGTCATCCGAGGCTTCTTGTGTCTTTATCTCTCGTTATGAGGTTAGATAAAGAGACATACAAGCCTCTTCGCCACAATTTTTTGTCACAGTGGTATTCACTTCTTAGATGGTCCGTAGTCCGTCGACCAAAGAATATAGTTGCATATTATGCCGCCGACTTCGCATCCGCTATCGCTAGTTGGCGCTGTCGTCGTGCACACTGCCAGCGTATTATAATAACATTTGTAGTATGGAGCGTGGAATGTGTCTTGGTAAGCAGCGCAATCTTATATGGCAAAACAGTTGAAAACGTGTCCAGCGGATTTGATAAGCAACAAAACAAACAAAACATACTCTTCTCACAACCGTTTTCGCTGCGTTTTCGCCTCAGCAGCGCCATCTGAAGGCGCTACTGCAGACTATCCGTCTAGGTGGCTTGACTGGCGTGGCGACCGCAGCGCCCCCAACGATGTGGTGTCCACTTTTGGCACTATAAAGATTGCGCTCCTTTACTTCAACCCTCCATAAACATTTGGATTCAACTTTGTACATGTTATAAAAACATAAAGCAACCTCTCCAACTCCTACTACGATCTCGCTCGAAATCAACTGTCTACCCATTCCAACACGTAAACAACAACTTCAGAACAATAAACAAGTTAGTAAACAGATGCTGAAGTCCGTTTAATCCGAAGAACGTTCTAGAAGCCATTTTGTTCGGGAATTATCGTTACCTCAACTGTGTTATGCAAAATAGAACAGACGCTCGGAGCGCCGACTCGCCGGACGAGACAATACCTCAAAGAACCAAGCGAGAATACAACAGTGTAAGTTACTCAACTTGCTTTGTAAATTGGCTTGATTTCAATTACTTGCTTACATTAACATTCAAATAAATACGTAAGACCGAACATTAAAATTGAATGATGCTAAAGAGAGATAGCCCCCTGAATTCATAGGCTCTATTCGGAACGTTACATAGGTGAAGGGAAATTTCCTATCGCTGCGCTCACGCGTCACGGCGTTGAAACCGAACTTTACGCAACTAGATTTAAAGTTCAATTTGAGCGCCGTGTCGCGTGAGCGCAGCAGGGATAGGGAAATTCCCTTTCCCTGTGTATTGTTTCGAATAGAGCCCCTGATCAGAATTTTCTTCCATGCGGCCGGTCTAAGAGAGTGCGCCCACGGGTGACTTTTGACGCCGTGACAAAAAAGTTTCCGTCACCTCAAAAGTCACGTCTCCATAGCGAACTGAAGAAAAAGTCACGCGTGACAAAAGTCACCCGTGAGCGCATCTCCATACATCTCCTTGGACTTGACTGAGTGACGAAACTGTCGCCCGCGACAAAAGTTTCCCGTGGGAATAAGGCATTCACTGCCACTTCTGTTTTACGAACTTTCGCCAGGTGCCACATCTGTCATTAAGGGAACATTGCAACGCACATGTGCGTTCAAGGCACTGCGGGAAAGTCAGAAAAACGCACATATGCGTCGGTGGCAGTGAATGCGCTAAGTCGTATTGTCTGCGGCCAGTATCAAAAGAGGTTTTAATCACCGGCGGTGAACCGTGCACATTGTGTCAATTTTCAAATACCGAACGCAGCCCTACGGCAACTGGCAGATACCGTTATTCCGTTCCGCCATCAACGTCCTTCTGATTCAATGGATTTGAATTTGCAATATTCTCCGAGTCTCACTCCACTCGTCAGGTTTAAAAAATTAAGCGATGTCCCGCGGCGGGACGTGTCGCACGAAACTTTTAAATTTTTAGGCGATTTTACATTAAATTTTGTTTTATACCTACTTCCCGTGAAAGTGACTAAATGAGAAGTAAATCATCGATGACACTCTTATTAGTTGGCTACTGTTTACATCGAAATGATTTTTCCTATTGAATCCAATGCAGTAATTTTGTTAAATTCATCAGAGGAAAAAAAATCACAGAAAAGATATTCACAAGTGGCTGTTACTCATGACTTTGTTCGCGTGCTTCACATGTATATTTTATCCCATGGGAATATTTTCTGGAGATAAAAAGTAGGTATAGCATGACAAAACTCATGTTTCAATTCAGTAATATTCAGAAATTAATGAAAACAGCAAAATATTTGACAGCTATTTGCGACGTTGCCAACTTTCGGAGTAAATCCTCTTAAACAAGTGCTGTCGTGCTATACCCTAGCCTAGATAGATAATGTTGAACAGTGTTACAATTCTTACGATCTACCCCCAAACCAAGTTTTGTGGCATCCGTCGAGTAGTTCTCAAGTTTCGCGTCTTTTCTACTTTTCACTCTTACTGCGACTGTTCTATAGACTTAGTAGAATTAGTGGAGGTTTACAGGCGACGCATCGGTGAACTATGATTTCAATTCAGCCCATACAATTCCGTCCACGTACCTATTCCATTGAAAATGTACCGCGGCATTGGCTCATCTTGAATTGGGGCATAAGCGACAAATCAGTTTTAGACGTTAATTTAAAAACTTTAAAACATATCGCATAACTGTAGTAACATTTTGTAGTTCATGTTTTCAAGAATCGAAATAAAAAAAGGTACTGTAAAATGAAACAATCTGTTTTTGAAGAGGTCTTTTCGATATTTTTTTATCTGTTATGAAAGTTTTCCAATCAGAAACAGTAATCTTAAGATATGAAGAATACAATATATATATATACATATATATATATATATATATATATAAAGAAAAATTGAAATCCATATCACCTTTATTTCCGACGCATCGTCTTATGTGTGGGTGTAAGCATTTCATATTTGAATTAAATATGGATATCATTATAAAACCCAGTCTGAATTATACTGAAACCCCTTTGTCAAATAACGTAGGCTTCGACATTTAGCTTTGGCATTAATTACTCACTTGATGCCGATGAATATGAAAATTTGTTTATTCGTCTTGATTGCTTAACACTGGTAGGATTTGAATCGCAAATAGACCTGATAACGGTCGGCGGCTTTTTGCGAAATTTCATACCAAATGAGGGAAAAGTGCTGCGGTGGGTTCCGTGTAAACGATTTAGTAAACGTAAACGGATCTGAGTACAGATCCGCTTAGAATTACTCCAAATTTATAAATGAATAAGTCGAAATTAAAGATATGTTTAGACTTTTGGATAGGGAACTTATGTACATAAAAGTGTATGAGGGGCATTCTTTGAAGTCGACCTTACTGTGACTGCATAGGTACTAACATCGGAGTTCTCCCTTGCTGTAAAAGATGTAAAAAGATTTCCATCGTTTTCAAAAGCCTAACCACGTAATCTAATTGACCGTTTTCCTTTAGCGGATTCATATTTTATTTGTTATGTCTAACAATCGCGTAATGTAGGTACCTAATTAATCTAATATGATTAGGGATCAATGAAGTGTACTACTAGTATGGAAACGATTAACTTTTAGGCGTCATGGCCGCCGGTACAAAACTACCTTTCGGCACAATAAAACGGATAGAATCTGTATTGAAACCCAGCTGCAAAATGGCAGTTCCAGTTCAGTTCCGTTCACGTGCTGAAGCCGTGGTGGCCTAGTGGTTCGACCTACCGCTTCTCATGCAGAGGGTCGGGGGTTCGATTCCGGCTCGCACCTCTAAGTTTACTTACGAGCGAAATTCAATTTGAATTTACCATGAGCGTTTCGGTAAAGGAAAACATCGTGAGGAAACCTGCACGCATCTGCGAAGTAGTTCAAAGATGTGTGTGAAGTGAAGTCCCCAATCCGTGCTGGGCCCGCGTGGAGACTACAGCCCAAACCTTCTCGTGATGAGAGGAGGCCTGTGACCAACAGTGGGACGGAAATAGGCTGTAGTAGTAGCAGTGTAGTTCTAATACAGTTAGCCGTCAAATTTTGTATGTTGTATAGTTGCAATACAGTTGCCCCAACTGTACTGGCCCTTGAAAATATGGTCTGCTACTCACTAAAATATGATCAATATAGGTAAATATTTAATATATAAAATTCTCGTGACACAGTGTTTGTAACCAAACTCCTCCGAAACGGCTCGACGGATACTTATGAAATTTGGAGTGTCTGTTAAGTAGGTCTGAGAATAGGACGTAAGCTATCTTTCATAACCACCCAAAAAAAATCTAAGGCGGTACGAAGTCCGCGGGGTCAGCTAGTCTAATATATAAAATTCTCGTGTCACAGTGTTTGTAACCAAACTCCTCCGAAACAGCTCGACCGAAAAAAATCTAAGGCGGTACGAAGTCCGCGGGGTCAGCTAGTATGTATATATCAGCCAAAATTGAATCGCCACGTCGGAGCATGCAGGAACGCTCTATTTTTTATGACTTGCCATATTAGAGTATGCAGTTCTTTGCAGGCGCTGTAGCCGGCATGGATTATTGGTTAGTATTTCCCGTTTCGTCCAACTGACGGGCAAAAGCCCTCGCCTTCTTACTTGTATGTATGTAAAAAAAATGTATTTTAATCGACGGAACCCTAAACTGGCTCGACGCTAAGTCCATTTCGTTCGATTCAACGGCTGTGCCCGAAATCCGGATTCCGGCTAATACACTTTGTGTTTATTATTCTAATATTTACAGTAAGACGGAAAATCTTTGATGTCGACCTAGCAGTTTGTCTAAAGGGGATTATAAATGTATTGGACCATTTCGCTAAATGTAGCCAGCGAGTCTTAAAACGTTGAGATGGGATTTCCTTATGGAAAGAGATGGGAAAACGAAAGGAATGAAGAAAAATATCTAACAACTATTTACAATGGGGTATATTACACGTTTAATATCACGCGATCCTGATAATATTGAAAGTGTAATAGGCCGTATCAAAGTATCAAGTAATATCACTGTTTCCGGAAATCCACGCGTTCCAATCAATAATATTGACGTGATCCAATTTCGTGATCTCAGTCTCATGTTTAGTAATATACGGTGAGACCAAGGTTCAAAATTTCTCTATCAAGGCCTCACTCATTCTAAAATAATTGGCGTAATCGTTTTTATCAGCGCCTATGACCATTTCTTGTATAATTTTCAAATGAGTGTATTGATCTCTTTTTAATATTCAGCTTTTCACCCAACAACGCTTTCTCTTGCGTTTATTTTTTATCGTCATTGCGAGACCTATAGTGATACCTATCATCTTTTTTAATATTATCCATCATGATGATTGTATGAAACACGTCTTCGCTAGTGAATTCCGTGCCATACTGATCGTGATAATGTTGATAAGTGTAATACCCCTTGTTCAATACTTGCGATCCTGTGATCCCCGTGATCCTAGGATCACGATAATATTGACAAGTGTAATACCCCTTCTTCAATACTTGCGATCCTGTGATCCGTGTGATCCTAGGATCGCGATAATATTGACAAGTGTATTAAATACCCCTTCTTCAATACTTGCGATCCTGTGATCCGTGTGATCCTAGGATCGCGATACTAATGACAAGTGTAAGACCCCTTCTTCAATAATTGCGATCCTGTGATCCGTGTGATCCTAGGATCGCGATAATATTGACAAGTGTATTAAATACCCCTTCTTCAATACTTGCGATCCTGTGATCCGTGTGATCCTAGGATCGCGATAATATTGACAAGTGTAATATGCCCCCATAAGATTCATGAAGATTTTTCCTTGTTAAGTTTATCCACTTTCAATCCTCTCAAATTTATGACTATTGACATAGAGAAACTATTGGGCACGTTAATTACGTAAACTTCTCACTATGACAATGCGATCGCTTTGAAATTTGGATGATAAACGTCGACCTCATCAGTAATAGTAATTACTGAGTAATTACGCCCTGAATCATGAATGAGGTAAGCAATATGCTGCATAGTTAGAGCAGAGTTCTTAGTAATTTGGACAAGTAATTTTAGTTAAAATCGAGCCTAGTAGGTACGATCTGCTTCAAAATTTAAATCAGCGTTCCCGATGGAAATATTGGCAGAGCAGCTTTTGTGATATTCTATTATATGGAAAGGGGGTCTTAATCTCGAGCAGCTGTAACATTTTAGGATACAAAGTAACTTGGCGCACGGCGTAGTAGGTACCTACTTATGTATGCTGTTTTTATTTTAATTGTTTTCTCCTATAACCACGCATTTTATTTTCAATAACTGCATCTTCTGCATTAACATTTTGAGAGCTGCTATACGGTTCGCTACCCAAAAAACAAAGATTGAGCTAACCTATCTGAAATATCATATCAATCTCAACAATAATTGGAACTGCAGCTATGTCTGTCTATGTTTAGATACATTATTAAGCAACGCCTCATAACACCGATTTCGACACGCACTGCAAATGCCAGACCCGCCCGCCCAACTAACAATGACCTGACGCTGTGAACATTGCTCGATATTTCGATGTAAGACCAGTTTCCGATTTCGACGGACGGTAATTTTTTTTTTCACAAAAACACATGTTCACCATAACAGCAAAGCTACTTCAGCCTATTTGCGTCCCACTGCTGGACACAGGCCTCCTCTAATCACGAGAGGGTTGGGCTTTAGTCCCCACGCGGGCCCAGTGCGGATTGGAGACTTACAGCAAAGGACAAATATAAATTCGTTAAGGTGCGATTTTTCAATCGTCAGAAAAACAATATTCTTCGAATACTTTAAAATGTATTCCATCAGAAATCTAACGATTGAGTAATCACCCCTCATACCTCATACTTTTATTTGAATCAAAAATGCCGTACCTATACATACATAATGTTGTATTATTTACCCCTTAAATGGATAAGCTCGCCTTTGTAGGTAAGTATGTCTTGTAAACTGTATTTTTGTGTTTTATTTTTGTACAGTAAGTGTTCCTTATTTATTTAATTCAACTAAATCTAAATTTTCAAAGTATTAATTTACGTTAACTTCGATAGTTGTAAATTCGGGAGATAATGAGCAATTTCCGCCGCCAAACTAAACGGGTATAAAATGGCGCGCAACGTCATAAAGTTTATGTAGCGTAGTGAGTTGAGCCATAGCGAGCTAACGAGGTCATTCAGTCTTCCTTGAAGATTAAAAAAAAACACATGAAGTTAAATTGGCGTCTACAAAATCGTTTAAAACATAAAATTTACCAATATTCGATTATTATCAACTGGCGACTCCTCGCGACGACGGTCTCGTGAAATTCGGTTGAGCATATTAGATACAAGTTTCCAACCCCCCTTTTTACCCCTTTGAGGCTGGTATTTACAAAAATCCTTTCTTACCGATGTCTCGTCATCATAACTATTACCTACTATAGAAGAAGTAAGGTAAACTTAGAATGAGAACCTTCAAACAAATCAGCGTACGCCCGAAATAAGTGTTAAATGCGATAGTAGATGTCTCGTCTATATCTAGGCAGCGACATCTATTATCGCATTTAACACTTATTTAGGCTACCGCCTTTATACAAATTTGAACTCCATGAGCTGCATCTAGATGGCGCTGTGCAGGCGAAGTATGGAAAGAAGCTCCCTGGCTATTTCCGATGTGTAAGGAGTTTGACAGTCTCATATAATTACATTGTCTCTGCTATTACTGTGGATTTCATCCTGATCCGTCCAGTTGTTTCAGCTATGCGTTGGTGGATCAGTCAGTCACTTACCTTTGAGTTTTATACATTTAGATTACGAATAAGATCCAGCCCAGAGGAAGTGGAAGTGGGCTGGCCACATATGCCGCAGATCCGACGGACGATGGGGGTTAAAAGTTCTGAAATGGAGACCACGGAGTGGGTGTGGAAACGTAGGAAGGCAGTCCAGAAGATGAACTGATGACCTTGTTCAAATGGCGGGGAAAGACTCGCTTGGAGAAGGATGGAAGAGGCATTTACTCAGCATTGGGTAGAAAATGGCTGAAGGAAGGAAGGAAGGAAGGAAGGAAGATTACAAGTACCTATTGTCGAATATTAATTCAAAATTCAATCATTTATTCAGCAAATTGGCCATATAGGGGCACTTTTGCAAGTCAGAAAAATAATTTACCAGCGCTCCCTTGACCCATTGCTTGAGAAGCGCGGCAACAAACTCAGCAGAAGGTCTTTTAAAAAAAAAACATATAGTTACAAATTACATTTGCATTACATGTATACGTATGTACTAAAATAACATTGAAGGGATGTATAATCCTTAACTTAAATCTTAAGACCTTGAAGATGTAGGTATAGTCTTGCAACAAAAATAATAAAAATAAATGATAATAATAATTGTAATGGAGAAAGCCTCCATTGTCAAATAAAATAAATTTCAGATGTCAATAGTCTCAAAATGACAATAATTAGGTAAGTATTGTTCAAAGTGTTATCTAAATGAAACTACCCTATAGTTACTATTGTAGTATAACAGACACGGGTCAGTTTAGACCAGTTTCACGCCAAATGTCACGCCCTACACCTTTGCGTGGTATGATTACACCTTGTCTATCCATCATCGGAAGGATATAAATGATTAATTCAGCTTTTCATTCCATGGGAACATAGATGTTAGTTCGACGGGTTTTACTTAGGTACGATTTTGCTCGCATGGAATAAACAATACAGTCGCCATCAATTATATCGTAGCGGGCAAAGTTATCATAAATGTATTATGTGAACATGCATCCAAATCTAACGTCCTGAAGTGTATTTTATGTATATTGTATATATATACTAGCTGACCCCGCGGACTTCGTACCGCCTTTGAATTTTTTTTGGTATGAAAAATAGCTTACGTCCTATTCTCAGACTTACTGAACATACACTCCAAATTTTATAAGAATCGGTCGAGCCGTTTCGGAGGAGTTTGGTTACAAACACTGTGACACGAGAATTTTATATATTAACACATAGGTCAACATATAGGCTACTTTTTATCTCGGAAAATCCTATAATTTCCCCGGGAACGCTCTAGCTAATTCCACGCGGACGAAGTCGCGAGCAGAACATAGTTAATATTATAAATGGGAAAGTAACTATGTCTATTAATCTTTCACAGCTAAAACCGATTTTGATGAAATTTGATAGAATTATGGTCTGGACTAAGGGTAACATAGGCTACCTACTTTCAAGGAAGAACCATAGTTCGCACTGGGACGCTCTATTCGAATTTCACGCGGAGGAAGTCGCGGGCAGAAGCTAGCTGGTTGTAAATCAAAGTTAGCACTCTATTAAATAAATTACAGGATAATCAAGAATACTCGAACTTTAGTTCCGGAAGATTAAGTATCACTTATCGAATAAAACTAGAAGCTGAGCCATTAACGGTCGTAATTTCTTGGACCGAGTTCCGATTCAAGATCCACCAATTACAAGTCGGGCTTTCCATTATATGTTGTCAATTAGAGCATAATGTAGCGTAAGATGAGGTCCAAGTTAAGATCAGGAGTTTTTTTTTAATGTAACAGCGTCTTTAAGGACACTCCTTTTGAATTCAAATTCTTAACAAACAATCCACGATTTCCACAACCATACTATAATCTACTTACTACTACTACTTATAATTCAAATATGTTTCAGCTAAAATATGTCTTGACTTTGTTTATTCTCTTCTATTACTTTATTTTGCGTCTCAACACTGAGAACTACAACAAATATTAAAAGATTAGCTAAGTATTAGAAACCCTCTCGTGATGAGAGGAGACTGTGCCCAGCAGTGGGACACAATGGGCTCGTAATAATAATATACTTACCGTAAATAAAAAGCCGAATGAAGCCGTGGTGGCCTAGTGGTTCGACCTACCGCCTCTCATGCCGAGGGTCGGGGGTTCGATTCCGGCTCGCACCTCTAAGTTTACTTATGTGCGAAATTCAATTTGAATTTACCACTGAGCTTTTCGGTGAAGGAAAACATCGTGAGGAAACCTGCACGCACCTGCGAAGTAATTCAAAGATGTGTGTGAAGTCCCCAATCCGCACTGGGCCCGCGTGGGGACTATAGCCCAAACCCTCTCGTGATGAGAGGAGGCCTGTGCCCAGCAGTGGGACGCAAATAGGCTGTAGTAGTAGTAGTAGTACCGTAAATAAACAAAGAGAAGTAGTAATATATTATTGGAGCTAGGACGCAATAGATATTGGTCGTTACTTGATTGAACTATAGTATTTAAAACGCTTCCTCGCACGAGTCGGCCCATCGGCTAGATTAACGTGATATCGAGATTGCGAGTCACTTCCATTACACGCCTCATAATTGTCAATCGGCTGGCAATGACAGATGGCTCATTAGCGACCTTATCTTTGTTCCACTGGACTGTTTGCTGATTAACCTTGATATAGTGATATGACACGCAATAAGCTTCTTGACTACAGTCAATGTCAAAATTGCTGCGTCTCATCTAGCCACCGTTTTTCTGCCTCAAAGGGGTCTCCACTATAGGACACGTCTGGTCCAGCGGCTCGTGTCCGTCCTGGCAACGTGTCCTGCCCATGCCCACTTCCTTCTCGCCATCATCACCGACATCACAGGTCACTTTCGACTTACTCCTGATCCATTCATTGCGTTTACGGTCGCACAATGTGATACCCAGCCACAGAATATTTAATATATTGGCACCGAAAGTAGTCAGTAAAAGGTACCAAAAGCCTCTTCATGTTGGCTTCGGCCCATGAATGCGAATGAGTCATGGATGTTTTCGTATTTATATGTGTATGTATTTCTCTATATACTTAAGTATTTATATCGTTGTCTAGCACCCATAGTACAAGCTTTGCTTAGTTTGGGGCTAGGTCAATATGTGTGAAATGTCCCAAGATATATATTTTATTTTTATTTATACTTTAAGTGACATGCTTAGATATAATTTCGTGGTAGTTTTTTATTGTTTGTTGATCGTTATTTATTAATACATCATGGTAATATTTATGATCAACTATAAACACCATTCTAGCAACTAGAGGTCGAAATGAAATCCGATCAAACCGGGATCCGGGCCCCAGCGGGCCGCAATCAGGCCGACCGCGCCCGTAAACAGCCCAGATCGCTTGTTATACACCGCAGGGCCGGTTATCATAACCCGTTTACCCGTTTAATTAGGTGACAAATCGAGCCATCTATAATACTTTTCATCACACTTGCTCGATAACGTTGTCATTACAGGCAGGCAAAGCGGTCTCTAAGGCCCAGATTATGACCACGGGCTTTCGAGATTTCTTATGAGCCCACGGGCCGTAATGTATTGGTTTTCTTCGAAATAATACGAATTAAAAAGTAAAACTACTTAAATGGCGGCACCATTGTTAGTGGCCAAAACGAATTGAATATTTAAAACAAACAAAAAAGATTTGTTCGCGATGCCGATTAACCTACAGGCACAAGTTCAAAGGTCGTCCTAGTGAATATTTCCTGTATTTTCCTCGCAAGTGTGATGAAAAACATTGTGAGTGTGTCAAGGGCCGTATATGTCGTTTTTGTCAAATTAATATTTTTCTTCTTTCTTTTTCTTGTTCTAATTGTTATGGAAATTAAACCTACCTATGTTATGGAAAGAACTTAATCAAGACAATAAAAATTTTAATCCCATCTTGATCACATTATTTTCCATAGCTAACTGAGGTCCCTTCATCCGTCCTATACAAATTCAGCTGCAATTAGAACCACAACCAAGTTTTTTTTCTAGTAATAGAAGGGTAAACTTAAATTTGGAGCAGCTTCAATGAATCAAAGATCCAATAGAACCCTATAAATTCGTGTGAGCTCATTCCAAATCATCTTCGACTTTACGTCTTTGATACACAACAATCCACTTGCCCGAGTTGCCCCGTAACGTTATCCAGTGACAGGGGCAGACTTAGTGCTCGGTGGAGCGTGTTAGTGTCTACGCGCCATTTGATCGCGTAATTATCCAGCCAGCATCACGTCTGTTACAGTGTGTGTATAGTAATAGCACTAACAAGTGAGACCACCCTACGAGTGTGGTCATTATAGACGTAACTGGATTTTCGGCAAGTCTATTTTGTTGTGAAATCCATATCATGCAGAGCGTTGGGGGTTCAAATACAAGGTGCGACCTCTGAGATTACTTAGGAACAAAATCTAGCTAGCGCTAACAATTTGAATTCAGGTGTTTTGATTTTCATAGGTACAAAAATAATAGACAAATAAAACAAAAAAATATGAATATAATTAACATTTGTTAGTGGTAGGACCTGGTGCTGGGTCCATCCGGGGTAATACCACCGTCTTTCCCCGCTAACCTGCCGCCAAATAGCAGTGCTCGCACCGTTGTGTTCCGGTAGGGGGTTAAGGTTAAGGCAGCCGGTGAAATTTCTGGCACAGAGGCATTCCATCTTAGGCCTCAGGGTAGGCAACACATTCGAGATCTTATGGTTTCTTAATGGGGGATCATAAGATTTCGGTGTCCATGGGCCGCAGTGACTACTTACTATCAGGTTACCATCAGGGGCCCTTAATGTGGCTAATATTTAAATACACGACACGTGATTTCGAAACTAGATTGTGAAACCATTTTTATTCAGCTAGGCCCACTTGCACCAAGCCGCTAACCTCAGGTTAGCCTCTTAACCCACGTCAAATTCATTTAACTATATCTGAGTTAAGAGGTTAACCCGAAGTTAACAGCTTGGTGCAAAATGGGCCCTAGTGAGATTAAGGCACGACACAACTTAGAAGGCGCGCGTCTAAGCACTTAAGCCGTAGACGCAGAGTCTATTATCGCTTAATCCACGCGCCTTCTAAGTTGTGTAAACCTGTAAAGACCTGGGGATCTTTTTGTTCCTTCCAATCCTGTTATACTAGAGTGCATTTTTAATTTAGAAAATGTTTACATTCATACCACAAATGAATGCCAGCCCGGAGTTTTGTTTACGGGTACATTTCATTCGATAACAATTATACGAACTGCTATTTGCACAGGGACTGTACTGGACGCTAAATTCGCTTTTTCATCTGGTTTCCGTATACATTTTTCGAAAACATGATTTTTCGAGGGGAGCTTTATCCCATCATGGGATTTCGGAACGAACTGTTCACATCACCAAATTCCCTTTGTCTGAAACTATACTAAAAACAGTTTCTGCTGTGTACTTGGATTTTTCATTCGTACCGTAACTCTTTTTAACCAGATTATTGAGTAAATATTAAAAATGTATGTAGGTATTGTGAGTGAAATAGGAAAAGAAAAAGAGCCGTGCTAGTCTAGAGTTTGGCCGACCGCCTCTCATGCAGAGGATCACGGGTTCGAAATAGTTCGTATCTGGCTCACACCTGTGAGTTTACCGATAGACGTCCACTGCTGGACATAGGCGGAAAGGACCAAGGCGCGCCACTCAGACCGGTCCTGTGCCTGTCTCGGAACCATAAGTCATCACTGGCAACACACACTTGTCGAAGACTTTCGACTTAAGACACCGCGGTAATTTGGACGTAAAGACACTGCGAAGCTTCCCGACCCGAACGCTGCCCAGCCGAGTCGGATTCGACGATTGATTGAGTTTACTTATCTGTAAAATTCAATTAGAAATTGCCACTGAGTTTTACGAAAAAATACCTATACGAAGACACCAATCGGCACTGGGCCCGCGTGTGGGGAGTTTTTCCCAAACCCTGGTGATGAAAGGAGGCCTGTGACCAGCAGTGGTTCGTAAATATAGGCTGTTGTGGTGGTGGTGATGTTAAAACATGTGATTGACTACGATTGCACTTTTGAGGATTTATTTGTTTTGTTTTAAGTGCTTAATACAAATAAATATAATGAGATTCACATACTTTTGAGTGTCTATCAAGCGATCCAGATTCCACGTGTGTAGGTGATAAATCCAGCAACCTCTAGTTAGCACTGCTGTTTGGAAGTTTCCAAACAGCAGTGCTCGCACTGTTCCGAAATGCGGGTAGGAGAGCCGCTGAAATTACCAGCATAGAGGCATCTAAGCTTACTCTTAGGGTTGGCAACGCATTGGCGATCTTAGTTCCAGCGACCGCCGAGACTACTTACCATCAGGTGGCGTCTCAAAGTTGAAATGATGTTGATGACCTTAAAAAATATTTACATCTATACGACTAATACTAATAATAAGTCTGTAGTCACGTGACCGTATGTTACGTACGGGCTTAACTCGAAAACTACTAAATCGGATTGCCACAATAGTTGTTACTTTTTATCCCGAAAAAACGCTTAGGTAGATAGGTCCCGCGGGAACGCTATTACCGAAAACCACGCGGGCGAAGTCACGGGCAGTAGCTAGTTAAATACCTAAAGCCTTCCAGCTAACCCATAAACCGTTGAGAAGAGACCTATAAAATCGTGTTATATTCACGATAAAAAGCATATGAAATATGGTTATTAGTTGGAATAAAATACAAAAGAAACGTAGCAAACGTATCGAGTAAGGCGTTACTTCCAGGACATTAACGCAAAGGGTGTACATCGTTTATCCTTTCTTACTGGTTTTGTACAGGCGGGTAAATGCCTTTATATACCTATTGAATACCTCGCCAAATATTAGTTCTTTTTATAGGCTCTTTAGGTCTTATAATGGTAATAGCAATAAAATTGAGAAAGCAATATCTTCTTACTGATGCTTACGGCTCTGATACAAATATTTCCCAATATCTGTTTGCAGCTTAGGTATATTTACGTAACGAATAAAGTAATGGAATATGTATGTTTATATGTATCAGTAGGACGTAAATTATTACCGACTTCTTTGCTATATGACAAGGCGCTCGATCACGTAGCTAAAGTGAAATTGACGAAGATTTTGTCCATAGGTAGTGAGGTACTAATATTGTAAAGGAAAGTAACTCTGTCTGTCTGTTACTTGCTGTTATACACTGTTGTGTTCCAGTAAGGGTTTAAGGCAGCCGGTGAAATTTCTGGCACAGGGCATTCCATCTTAGGCCTCAGAACGCAACGCATGATTTCGGTGTCCATGGGCCGCAGGGACCACTTGCCATCAGGTGGGCTGTGCCTAGTTAGCCTATACCATCGACTAAAAAAAGCCTCTGCACGTTAAGCTGGACGCTGGACCGATTTAGATGAAATTTGCTCTAGAGATAGTTCGAGTCCTTGGAGAGAACCCTAGGCTAATTTTGACCCAAATTGAGGCGTTGTGTGGATATAAGAACGGCGCTAAGTCACTTTCATCATGTAGGTACATAATATCATATTTTTCAACAAAAAAGTCATAAATTTCACTCTTCGTTTTCAAACAACGTTGATATCCATAAAAATGAAATCTCAAGAGACACAGTCGTTAGACTTCACTGCAGTAGCAATGTGATGTAAAACACTATCAACCCAACTGTATGAGTAATTGGTCGGGGCTGTGTCGGGCTTCAAACTAGTGTCCCCGTAATTCCCCAAAGCCTGGAGCGCAATTAACAGCAGCCGCTGTAGCATCCCCTGTTAAAACAGAATGACAACTAGGTAATTAATTGGATTAGTTTTTGATGATAATTTCCAAAGGCGTTAACTCGTATTGTATCTACGAAAAAGTATTATCGTTTTTAGACACTATAATTTTGAAATTTTTGTTTTAAATTTTAGTGTCTATTTTAAGATGTACACTTTTGAATAATCCAATAGATATGAACGAATAGTTGAATATCACCAGATTACCCATTGAACGAGGTGATAATAGCAAGAAACAGTTTGAATCTTAGTTATCAATGAGAATCGATATTTATTTAACCAGAATGAATTATTTCGCAGAAAACAATGACAATATGATTAACGTGATCTGATGTGAATGAAAATAATTAAATACGAATCAAACTGTAAATAACTAACATAAAACACAAATAACTGTACATAATTTCATTTATAATGTGTCAATTAATGATTAATTATTCTATTAAAATAATGGTTTTATTGTAAATTACTGTGTATGATATATTTTTATTATTGTTATTTTTACTATGACATATAAATCGGTTTTATGAATAAATGAGTATGAGTAAACAGTTTGCCGAGAATCAAAAATTGCGTAAGAAATAAGGGGCGATCTTTTCCCCAGCAATAGGACATCAGTTGGGTTTCAAAAAAGATTTTGCGACTTTGCCTACTGTAATTACACTACCCGCTGCGGCTTAATACACCGAGGCTTCGACCCCAAAAGTTACGGCAATCTCCATACAAACACCTACGTAACACCTAATGCCGCGATCGCGGTCACCTGTGAAAGAGTCATCAACTTTGCCACGGCAAAGTTCCAATTCCAGCTTTATAATCAGTGCGAGTAAAGTTTAATTACAAAGGTCGACCTATGAACGTGTTTGAAATTGAAGCTAATCTATCTAGATGAAGCGATGATCAAGTGAAGGTAGCGGAAGTCGGTGGATACGGGCGGCACGAGACTAGTCGGAGTGGCGAGCCTTTGGGGAGGCCTATGTCCCCTTGAAGCCTCTAGTGATGAGAGGAGGCCTGTGCCGAGCAATGGGACGCAAAAGGCTGTAGTAGTAGTAGTAGTATGTCCAGCACTGGACGTCTATCGGCTGACATAATTATGTGTGGGAAATGTATCTAAGGAAGATACATATTAATGTAAATGTAATGTGAATCAGTATGTTTACATTTTTAAAAAAAGCCTTCTGCTGAGTTTGTCGGCGCTTCTTCTCAAGCAATGGATCTTGGAAGCGCTGGTAAACTCATTTCTGTTAAATTCATTTAAAAGTGACGAGTAAAGCTGCCCAGATGTAACCTATTTGCTGAATAAATATAAAGATTTTGATTTTGTTTTTTTGATACAACGTAGGTACCTACTTAATTACGTCAGTAAACATTTATTTTATTAATTATTATTCGAGAAAATAACATATTTTGACTTTAACTGTAAAAATGAAAACGGTTTCGGGAGAAAAATAATTTAAAGCCTTGTTATAAAAAGCCACTGGACTTTGGTGTCGTAAATCTCTCGGGTTGTGAATTACATACAACATGAAATGAATTACTGGTCTTGAAACACGTTTTAAAAATTAAGAGTTAAGTAAAAAATAAGCTACTTTTCGATACGAATATATAATAATTAATAAACACTTAAAAAACTGGTAGGTACCTAGTAGTACTACCAAGACTGGTTGGTTACGTTATAAATTACGTTGTTTGGAGTCACCTAGTTCTATTAAAAACAAAAATATAACAAAAATCAAAACGTACCGACATAGATACTGACAATGTTAATCTTATTTAAAAAAAAACATTCTAAATCCAGGGAGGAAAATGTCGCGAACGTTTGTGTGGAAAAATTACCTCTAGCAGCATGTCTTCTTAACAGATCAACGATCTAGAGTTTGATAAAGACAACCAACTCGCTATATAAAAAAGTCTATCAGTAGGTACTACTTTTATACGTAGTAACAAACAAGCATAATCATAAATAACTTGAAAAAATTACAGAGATTTGTCACTGCAATCCTCGGAAACACTTCTTAAGCAACAGAGTGCTTTATTCATGGAACAAGCTGCCAAAAGACGTAATTTCAGCACAGAGCATTAACTATCAGCTCAAGAACAGACATGACAAATTATTAAACAGGTCAAGAAATACTTAAATTGAGAACAACTGGGATACAGGCATTTATCAGTTGATCAACTGCCTGCCTGTCAATATAATATAATATATAATATAATAAAATCTGAAAAACTTCCAAGTCCTTACTTCTTCTTTCTTCTAACTTTCAAGTTACATAATCTACTTTCATATATTACAGCAGGGGAATGAACCTAAGGAAAGTAATCTAACACCGACCACACCTTATACATAAATTAAGCTCCGGTTGCCCAGCATGTCATTTTACATTAAATTACGGCTCCAGTAGGAGTCTTCGGCCACAGAAATTTATGACTTTACCTGCTAATAAGAAAACACCGAAGAGTGCAATTCGCAAATTGCAATGAAACCATATTTAGAACACCTTTAGTAGGTATTAGATACAAACATGAAACATGTTTTTTTCCGTTACTGTAAGGTTGATTGAGCTTTTTTTTTTCATTTACCAAATACTATGCCCCAATGTCTATCTCGAGTTGTCGACGCGATACAATATTCCACACTATCGAGGAATTTTATATTACTTATTTTATTTGCATGGCTGTACAATTAAGCCATCTCAATTTTACGGTCTCGCTCACTTATAAACTACTGCCATTGGGCATTAAGTTCGCCATTTGTACTTATTTGTTTTCTTGTGCAAAAAAGTTTAAGTAAATAAATAAACTGCAATAAAGATTTCATTACGGACCATAGGTATTGAAACACTTTACTCCTGCCCGCTACTTCTTTCATCCGCTTGGAATTCGGTTTGAGCTTTCCCGTGGGAACAATGCGTTTTTCCGGGATATAAAGTAGCCTACTATGTGTTGACTTGTACTCTAATCTACCCCTATACATACATCTACAAGTCTTCTACATACTTATTTTTAGCAGCTATAGACTTTGTAGGCTGTCGGAGTTTGAAGTCGGCTTTTTTTTATTTTTGCCAAGAATGATCAAGAAATGTAAATGACTAGTGAGTGAAGATTGTTTGATCTTACATTTGTCATGGTTGATTTCACGAAATCATGCACTGTAATCTGCATTTGATTGATATTTTATGAACGAAATTGGTCAAGAAATGTTTAGGTAGGTAACTACTAACATTGAATGTAAGTACCTATACATGTATATGTATATGGAAATTTAAGTCTATGATCGCAGCTATCGTGGTGTGTAATTTGACTTAAAACTGACCCCGCATACAGTAGGTATGGACACTGTGACACGAGAATTTTATATATTAGATTTAGAAAAACTTCCTTACGTATTAAGAGGGTTTACTCCTAAAGTTGGCAACGTCGCAAATAGCTGTCAAATATTTCGCTGTTTTCATTAATTTCTGAATATTACTGAATGAAATCATGAACTATCGCTCTATGGATTGCAACAATTATCATAGGAACAAGAAATTTTTAGGATTATGGAAGTACTATCTTTTGAAAAGTTTCCATCGCATTTTCCATGCATTTTAATGTCTTATCATTTGAATGCCTAACCACCAAATATAAAACGAGACGCGTCATTCAACCATAGAATGAGAAGTTCTTTTTTAATTCAGTAATATTGAGAAATTAATAAAAACAGCGAAACATTTGACAGCTATATGCGACGTTGCCAACTTTCAGGATAAACCCTCTTAATAGTTTTCGCATATAATAGGGATGACGACAACATTTTTTTTCCTTAGTCTATCAGGAAGATTATTGAAAAGTATTGGACACGTATTTTTTCTTTTATCACGAAATCAAACTTATACGGAGATATATTGAGTTGAAATGTCGCGTGACGTCACGGTTAGGTACGATGCATACCTAACGGTGACGTAGTTAGCCCCCACTCTCCAACTTTAATGCGTTACAACTTAGACATTCTTTGTTAACTTGTTAAAACAAAAAATACGTGTCTAATATTTTTTTATTACCGACTGACGGACTAATTAGAATTTCGATTTCGTCACCCTGTCGTCATCCCTATTACCTACATATGAACATAACATAAATGACAATAGCAATCCTTTACTATATTTAAGAAATCAATAAACCTACTTATGTCATTTCATTCGCACATTCACCTAACCCTCTTGATACTTGAAGTGCAGAAGTTGCACTGTAATGTCTACTTACTTGTGCTTGAAAAGCTTCCTTGCGAAGTTCAGTCCATTGGAACTGTAACACAAACTTTGAAATGCGAGCTTCACACCTTTCACGGCGTGATTACCTACGGACTGAAATGGCGAAAAAGCTAATTAAGAAAAGCCTAACGAACCTATCTTCCGTGAATTCTGTCTGCCTCGTCAATTTACTGATTTTAATGTAATTTGATGGATATCCGTTTATTGTTTTCTTAAACATAGTAAAGGATTATTATGGTCATTTATGTTATGGTCATAGGTAGGTAATTATATGCGAAAACTATTAATATGTAAGGAAGTATTTCTAAATCTAATATATCGAATTCTCGTGTCACAGTGATTGTAACCAAACTCCTCCGAAACGGCTCGACCGATTCTTATAACATTTGGAGTGTATGTTCAGTAGGTCTGAGAATAGGTCGTAAGCTATTTTTCGTACCCAAAAAAATTCTAAGGCAGTACGAAGTCCGCGGGGTCAGCTAGTAGAAATATATAATGTTCTCACTATTTCAATGATATCATTTAAGTGCTTATCTTTATTAACACTAGCAGTGTTGTCCGCGACTTTTTACTGCCACCTCCATGCCAAATTTCAGATTCCTACGACCAGTAGTTTCATCTGTGCGTTGTCTTCTGTTAGTCAGTCAACAGTTTCAGTGAGTCAGTGAGTTTTATATTATACTTAGGTATTGACTTAAATTTTCATTTTCCAAATGCTAATCTTATCACAAGCCGAATTAACAACACAGTTACAAAATCATTTTCCACTTTATTGTTCAATTTCCACACCCCAGTGCTTTGGTTTATAGTTCAACTTTATCTTATTACGTGGTACATTTAATATTTTAATGTCACCCTCTGCTGCTCTGAGGTTCAAAGGATCGAGAAGGGTTGGCTCCAGGGCTGACACTAATAATTAGTTAATTTATTCACGAATCTAAGAATCCTAGGCAGGGACTGAAAACATAAGGAAATGTTGTATTTCGGGTCCGTCCCAAACAAAATCCCTGTAAAGCGAGTATATATTAACTAATATCCTAAAGAGGAAAGATAGATAGATGTTTGTTTGGAATGAATCAAGTAAAAATTACTGAACCGATTTCAAAAAATCTTTCAACAATAGAAAGTTTCATTAATCCTGAGTGACACAGGGTACATTTATCCTAATTTTCCGGCGTTATCGGTATCTATGCACTCGGGCTATAACCTTTAATAAAAACCGCCATCTAATCCTTCAAAATACCTTAAGAGGGTTAATCCCGAAAGTTGGCAACGTCGCATATAGCTGTCAAATGTTTCGCTGTTTTTATTAATTTCTCAATATTATTAAACGCGATGTGCCTCCTAAAATATGGAGCGACGCGCTTGGTGAACGATGGTAGCATATCTCCGTACTTAGGGGTTCTAGACTAGAACTTCTAGTATCTGCATACCATCAGATTTTGCGCTTTGCGTCGTGGTTGATTATTAACCATAGCACTTGAAACCTTCACTAAAGCCAAAATGCCCAATGTACGGTCCATGGCATTCATCTTCAAGTAAAAGGAAACCACGGAAATATTTAAGTCCCACTGCTAGGCACAGGCATCCTCTGTTTTCGAGAGGGTGTGGGCTATAGTTCCCACGAGGGCCCAGTGAGGATTGGGGAATCAACGCACATACTTGTATTACTTCACAGATGCGTTTACGTTTCGGTTAGGCTTCGGGCCCCGAGAACCTCTGGAACCGAGTTCGAACCCTCAAACCTCGCCATGAGAGGCGGTAGGTCAAATCACTAGGCCACGGCTTGGAAATGTAAACATACACTTAAAATTCTTTAAGAAATTTCCCGTCAACTTGCATTTACGTCTCCGACAAAAAGCGCAGGAAAAACTTCGTTTGCAATTTTAAAAGAGAACAAATGCAAAGTAGAGCTCTGCGAAATGGCCTCTATTATAGTCGAGCAAATTGCATGTTTTCCATGAATTGAAACTTTATCTAGATCGGGCCACCGTTGTTATAGATAATCCAGACGTCTAGACAAGCTGTGAGCACTTATTGCAATTGACAAAGCGCCCTCGGGCAAAGATGTCAGAAAACATAACAGATGGAGTCTTACATAATTGATATCAGAACAACTCTAAACTTGCAAGTGATGGATTTGAAAATGAAAGTCCGAGACATAAACCACCTACAAAGTAAAGTAAGTTCTTCGTCTGCCGGAGCCCAGCCTACGTACGGCTCCACTACTACTACTACTACTACTACAGCCTATTTGCGTCCCACTGCTGAGCACAGGCCTCCCCTCATCATGAGAGGGTTTGGGCTATAGGCGGGCCCAGCGCGGATTGGGGACTTCACACACCTCTTTGAATTACTTCGCAGATGCGTGCAGGTTTTCTCACGATGTTTTCCTTCACCGAAAAGCTCATGGTAAATTCAAATTGAATTTCGCACAAAAGTAAACTTAGAGGTGCGAGCTGGAGGTCGAAGCCCCGACCCTCTGCATTCTTCGGCTTCCTTGAAACTGCTAAAAGATTATATCCCGAAATTTCTACTTGAACGGAAATAAACGGGATTTAACACGTTAATAATGTCAATGAGCATATGAAGTCGCGGGCAAAACCTAGTCCATGTTAATATTCTAAATGCGAAAGTTGCTCTGTCTGTCTCTGTCAGTCTGTTTCCCATTCATGCTAAACCGCTGAACCAATTTATATGAAAGGTATGAAGATAGTTCGAGTCCTGGGAAAGGAAATTAGGCTCCACAATTGACAACATTTCATTTTTTTAACATGTACATTTTATTAGCTAGTTAGAAAGTTTGAAAAATTTAAAAGGTCATGTGTATTTCCTTTTTTCGCAAGTCGTAAATTTCATTTTTAAAATCTAAATTAAAAAACTCATATTAAAAGGGCGTAAGTCAAAAATGACGTACGTAACCCTTCTACGCATGGCATTAGTACCGCACGTAGGGCTTATCGGTACAGCGTTCTTTAGCGCAAGCGCATCCATGTGACGTCACATGGATGGCACTTGGACGCACGCACCAGTTACCACTAAAACACGATTTTCTCTAAAACCAATGATCAAATAATCTGAAAAAAAATAATTAAGTCATTTAGACCATACATACACGCAGATACAGGTTTACACAACTCAGAAGGCGCGTGGATTAAGCAATAAAAGACTCCGCGTCAACGGCTTCAGCGCTTCGCCGCGCGCCTTCTAAATTGTGTCGTGCTATACCGGCTATACCGAAATGGTTTTGAAAAACGCCTTACTAAAAATTTGAAATATTGTCAATTGGCGGAGGATGCCTTTTTTACAGTGCTCATATTCTTTGGCACGCTCTGTACCCTAAAACGGCTTGAGGTATTTTAGTTTGTGAGGTGTCGTTAGATTCGTCTTGATTGTGAGAGAGATAAAAGATAAGATCAATAGTTTGAATGTAGTCGGGTTTCAGCCGGAGTCAAATTTAATTTATGCCAGCCAGTAATTATGAGGAAAGTCAATTAATGACTCCATTAAGGCAGGATAGGAAATACCGCGGCCACTGCTCCCCAATAAGTGACGGCCGAATAGCATCGATTCCAAATATTTTGAATACGGTTGAAATTCAGGACAATGCTGCCCTTCAGTTCGCGCACAGCTTCAGTAAGCGACATTTTCAAGATATTTCAGCTTTACTATGTATCGAATTTGTATTAATGTTCAGAGCCTTATTCATAAGTAAGTTACTTCAATAATTTAAATTCCAGACGTGCGAGTCTAGATCTATTTACCTACAGAATTTGTGTAATATTCTAACTGATATTCTAACTAAAACAATCACACATAGACAGCTGAACTAAACACCCAAGTTAGATACGAGAAGGTAAGGAGAGAGCGAGGATATCAAATATCATTTTCACAATGTGTTATATTGTAAGGACCTAGTGCAGACGGGTTACTTTTGAATTGGAATTTCAATGAGTACTGTGCAGTTTGGATACTGTTGTCATACACAGTTACGACCATTAATTTAAAATGTAAAAGACCCTCGACAAAAAATATTCGAAAACTTGAAACCACTTCTCAGATTATCTCCAAACGGAGAACCCTCTTAATTAGCTCAGCTATTTAAAAAAAGAAACTAAATTAGTCGGAGACAGAGATACACGTCAAACTTATACTGAACTTTTAAGTCAGTGGTTAATAATGTAGTCGGTGCTATACCTACAAGCTGCCAAAGATTGTGCCGACAGCCACAAAACAACACATCATGTTTGCGGTGAACGAAGCTACTAAAGCTTACATTGTCTACATCCGCAGGAATACAATGTAATGATGTTTTATACTTATTCGATTTGAGCAATTTGATTTCGTGGCAGGAAGGAGGAAAAATACACAGGTAGGCACTATGTTTTTTTTTTTACATTTTTGACTCCTTCAAGTTTAAAGATGCGTCAAATTCTCATATACTCGTACACGAGAAATTTCCAATACATGAAAAAAATTTGAAACTAAATAATATTTCACAACACGAAGCTTTAAAATTTTTCGCCATTATGTTACCACTAAGTTTTTGTGTTTGCTTATCACCATATTATTATTTTATTTAATTGCCAAATCAATTAACAATAAATCAATTTTAATAAATATTGTTTGTTAACTTTCTTTGTAGCAAAGAATTTCAAAGTTGCCTTATTCCTCTGTGCTTTAACGCCTGCACCCTGAACGTCCAAGTTGCCAACAGCGAGGTCATTCATAAATGATCGGGTGTGTATGGCGAGTTGTAAAAGTTAGTGCATCGCCACCGCCAACAGCCATTTAGTATATTATTAATATGTGTTGCAGTCTCAGCAGCCGTATCCGAGTGGCCATTCTTGAAACAACCGGACTCGAGAGGCGCACAAAGTAACTTGCTGAGTCGAGTATCGCGCGGTCCGAGTCATGAGAATAGACACCTAGACCGAGTATACACATAAGGCATCGGCACGGGACTTGAGCGGTAGCCTTCGATGCGCAGAAGTCGAAAACAAGGTCTCATCGGCAGAGGGGTGCGGGACGCAGCAGGCGCTTTGTCATGAGCGCACGCTTATTGGTCCTTCAGTCGCAAACATGCGCAGAAATCCCCTCTACTTTCGCTCACCGCTCAAGATCCATGCTAGAGCCGGTAATGAAATTTAGAGAAAAACGAGGGCTCTTTCAGGTAGCGACAATTGTTTAATTTTATTACTTGGCGCGATCCCCAATGCCCCGCGCGTCGCATTGCCGCCGATCCCCCTAAAGAGCTAATAAGTAATTAAGTACTTTATACTCCTCGTAATAAGAGTTCGAGTGTCAAAATAATAGTGCACTACTGTCCAATGCCAGCGGTTTGACTTACCACCTCTCACGCAGAGGGTCGGCGGTTCAAGCCCGATAGGTTCTGTAATTTATCACTGAGCTATTCGGTGAAGAAAGAACATGGCGTGGAAAGACTAAACCTACACACGATGCGAAGTAATTCAAAGATGTCCGTGAAGGCCCCAATCAGCACTACGCTCGCGTGGGGACGTGTGCGCGTGCCCAGCAGTGGGACGCCGGTAAATACGCTGTTCCATCACGGGTGATCTAATACAAGCTGATAACGGGATTTGGTCCATTAACCTTCGTCAACTGCCTGAGGCAATCTTTTCGTTATTATTATCTTACTAATATAATAAAGCTGAAAGTTTGTGTTTGGATGTTTAGATGTTTGGATGTTTGTTGCTCAATCACGCTAAAACGACTCAGCCAATTTGCATGAAATTTGGCAAACAGATAGTTTGTAACCTGGAATATGCTATAGGCTACCTATTAATCCTGGGAAATCAAGGAAAAATCCCTGAATCTCATTAGAGGGACCCTGGAAGAGGACTTTGGAAAGATATCCCGGCCATCCCACAAATCCCGTAATCCCGGGAATCCCGGTAATCCCGTAATCCCGGAAAAGGTTTTAAAAGTATCCTGGAAAAAAGGCTTTGGAGATATAGTGTTAAATTCCCTGCAGACGAGTCGCAGGCAGAAGCTCGTTCATAATACTAGTTAAGTTTATGTAGGTAAATAATCTGGAACCTAGAATACCAAAGTCAAAAGCGATTTCTGGAAATCCTCAGCCGGGTAAATCTTGGAGCAAATATTGCACAGATAACACGAAACAACTTAGAAGGCGCACAGATTAAGCAATAATAGACTCTGCGTCGCCGTCTTAAGCTCTTCGCCGCGCGCCTTCTAGAAATTGTTTCGTGCTATACCGGTGTCTGTGAGCTGTGGCTGGAGCCGCAAATGCTCCAATACAGAGTGAATTAATAGCTGGAATAAGTCTTCAGCGTTTGTATTACTTATCCAGTTCCCACAGCTTGTAGCCATACTTCAGGAGCAAACGAACTCTAAAATATTTTTGATTATTTAGAATGAATGCGTGCAATTCAGTCGGCCATCGGAGAATAATTGTTTTTCAAGCAAGTACCAATATTGATTGGATACCTCAACGGAACGAAAATGAAAAAAAAACATTAGGTAGTTCAGTGTAAGTACCTATTCATCAACAATTATCATCTTTCTCCCTCAATTTTATGGTTTAGTTGTCAAATATCTTTGGGGAAATCTTCCAAAGTATTTTCATCGTATGGAACGACAGCTTTTTATGGCCACTGCATAAATTAAGAATAACCGGCCCTTCAAAATGTTGTCGACGCACACTATAAACATACTACAAGCTATAAGCTTGGGCTCTATTCGAAGTTTTAAATGGGGAAAGAAACATTCACAATCCTGGCGCACTATAAGCAGCTACTCTCCTAGTTTTAAAGTTCAATTAGCGCGCTGTGACGCGTCAGCGCAGGGATTATGAATGTCTCTTTCCCTATTTATTTATTTAATCTATTTTGGGCAGTAATAGATTGTATATTGGACAGACTGTACAGGCGCACCACAATCGCATGCCGGTGAGCGCCGCCAGCCGCACCTGAACGTGTATTCACCACAGAGACCATGCTCAGTGCGGAGTCTTTCCCTATTTAAAACTTCAAACAGAGTCACTGTGTCACAGAATAAGTAACAGTATTTAGCTGTACCGCGAAGCAGCCCTCTCATGACTCGGGCAACTTCCTTAAGTCATGCTGTGGCGAACTCGCCAGTTAGCACTTTGCGCTCGCGCTCGTGCCACTCGTACTCGTGTTACATATTTAAATTCTTAAACTTGGTAAAATTGGCGCTAACCGGGCTAGTCAACATCACGCTTCATCGGAATTGCATATGAAGTACGTTTGCTAGGTAATTGAACACTATTTCTTCCGGGTCAAAGATGCAATTGGATATCAGAAAGGGTTCATCGGATTTTTTGTTAGGGAATGTAATGGTTTTCGTTAAGATGGGTTTTATAATAGGTCTTTAAAAAAATATTAATTTAATAAGTTGGTAAATGTATAGTTAGGAGAAGGGAATGAAAAAATGTTATCCTTGGTGGTGTAGGGTGTTACCAAATAATATCAACATTGAAGCTTTTTTTCTCACTTTAAAGATCTACAACGGAGAATACATGAAACTACACGGTACCTCTTCTGTAACATTTAATTAACGTCTTCCGTATTTTATGAAAATCTTCCAAACCATGCCATTTTACGTCGTTATCATACATGGCCATTTTGCATTCAGAAACCTTGCGCTTGCATTATCTAGCAGCCAGTTCATCATCAACTGATACTAGTACTACCCTTAACTTTAAGCCCCACTAACAAATTAAGAAGAATGGTGGAACTTAAATTAAAATCCCGGCCGTTCTCGCGAATTTATGCCTCTTGTATACTTTTAACCCAACTTGTTTGAAGCCTTTGGTGTTTAAGGCTTGTCTGACATAATAACTTACGGGCGAAGTTATTTTTTAACACCCGAAACTTTTGGGAAATGATAAAAGTTTGCGAGTTAATGCCAAATTTCTTGTTTCGTTCCTTTTTAAACGTCTCGCGATGATCATGCTTAATTATGGCGGTGATGCTCACCTTGGGCCGGTTAACTATGTTTTATTCTTCCCTGTGCTCGCTTTATCTTTATTTTGGAAGTGGCCAAGTTTATTACACTTAATGCTATTTATTTTTGCTCTACAGTTGTTAACTGTCATCTGTCCGCGCTATTAATGTGGCAGACTGAGCTTGGCTGCAAATACCTATTTTTTATACCAAATATAAGTACTTGGTATAAAAAATAGGTATTTGCAGTAGTAGCGTTAAAACTTTTGTAAGGTGACGACAAAACATGTAATGTAAATGTAAATTTTGTAACTATGTGGAAATTTTGAAAAAAGGCCTTCTGCTTGAGTTTTTTGCGGCGCTTCTTGTCAAGCAATGGGTCTAGGAAGCGCTGGTAAATTCTTTTTCTGACGTGTAAAAGTGCCCCTATGTGGCCAATTTGATAAATAAATGATTGAATTTGAATTTGAATTTGACTATCCATTTACCCCAATTCATAACAGTTTGATCCGTCTACCATTATAACTTGATTTTGCAATAAACATACAAATCAACATTCAGAATCAAATGGAATGTCAACGAGAAGCCAAATGAGTGAGGACTATAAGATAAAGGCAAAAGCAAATTTGAATGTACGCTGCAGCTGGTCTGTCAATAATTAGGTCACCCCTTTGCTTCAGGCGAGGTCTGCAGTACAGTCGTACCTATACTGCCATTACCGCAAGTCGAACTAACGCTAGCAGCAGATGCATTTTTTTCCTATATACCTAATACCCAACTATAAAATAAAACCAGTGGTTAGTGACCTTCCGATAGCGCGTCTGCTTGCGATAATGTATGTACAACTAGCGCCCTCTTTTAGTATCTCACAAATAACCCTAAGAAATATAATACAAAGAACAAATTTATTCTCATACTGTTGTGAACAGTTCTTATAACCTTACTGGCGTCAGTAGGTCTTCTGTTCTTTGAAGCCTCTACGATCTCTAAGATCTACTCACACTATAAGATACTTTATGCAATGGTCCCACGAAATATGTATACCTACTTATCTAGAAAAATGGGTTAATTAAGAAAAACGAAGATTATGTTTTGAAATTCACATATTTTCCATATTCTTCCATTCCAGATTGTCACTTCTTTATGAAATTAGTTAGCAAACAAGTACACAAGCCATCCGTTGGTTGGTCCCTGTCTCCCATGGACATGACAAGTGAAAATGAGATTATGAATGCGTTACCAAAACTCTGAGGACTAAGATTGAAACGCAGCCAAAGCAATACAATTAAGGGGATTTCTTCGAAGTGCAACAGATTGTATGGGTTCTTAGTCACGTTTCGGAATCTAAAACTTTTCTAGTTTCGCATCCAAAAGGGGCGATTAAGGCGTTTATCAGATGCAGCGTGGATGCGCTCGCAATGCTTGATAAAGCATTGATTCTATAAATGCTTGCTTTTCAAAGGATTCATTATTATCGAAACGTATTGTACGGAACGTGTTTATTTATAAGTACTCAATGGATAGACGTCGCATGGAAAATTTTAATAGCTGAGTGGCAATGCAAAATGAAAACGTATAGAAGTAGGCACAAATAGGCATAATTTACAAAACTATATGGAAGATACATTTACACCATACTGGCACAGTATATCTAATAGTACTTTGCGTACATTAGCGACACTCACCTGGATAGCGAAATCCAATTCAATTCAATTTAAAATATTTATTTCAGACCAACGATCCATAATTTGTTTGTAGTACAATAAAATAATACTTACTATCTAAGGGTTAGTATGCACGTGCACACACAGAACTGCGGGGAGCGAAAGGTTTAGAGAGGAGGTACGGGTCCGGAACTCCCATGCACTCCTCGTATGAAAAGCAATAGCAATTTGGTAGTGGTAGGGCCTGGTGCTAGGTCCGTCCGAGGTGGTACCACCGTCTTTCCCCGCTAAGCTTCCGCCAAATAGCAGTGCTCGCACTGTTGTGTTCCGGTAGGAGGTTAAGGCAGCCGGTGAAATTTCTGGCACAGAGGCATTCCATCTTAGGCGTCAGGGTATGCAACGCATTCGAGATCTTATGGATCTTAATGGGGGAGCATAGGATTTCGGTGTCCAAAGGCCGCAGTGACCACTTACCACCAGGTGGGCTGTGAGCTCGTCTGCCAATACCTTTGATAAAAAAAAATAACAAGGCCATTTACTTCACTTCGATATTGTATTCGAGAATGTGGGCCTGCAACTTCCTCGGACGAGCCAGCAAATTTGAGAAGTAATCAAAGCTTACAGCGTGGTCATACAAATATTTTTATCTATATTAATTTATTATTATATTTTTATCTATAAGTCTGGAGAAGAAGTTGCGTCTGAAACTTATAATATAAAAAAAACTATCAAGTCGAGGGGACTATATAAGTTAACGATACTGAACACAAAATAACGATTTTTAGAAAAATTGTCTGTCTGTATGTATGTTCGTATTTTACTAGAAAACTACTTTTCGGATTGCAACCACATTTGGTATGGGGGTAGTTTATAACACTGGTCAACATATAGTCTACGTTTTATCCCGGAAAAACGCATAGTTCCCGCGGGAACGCCATTACCGAATCCTACGTGGACGAAGTCGCAGGCAGAAGCTAGTTCGTTCATATTTCAGTCTTACAATCCAGGAGAGTTAAATTTCTAGATCGAATCGAACTGATACTGAAGGCGTGAACAAATTAGTCTGCATCAGGTAGTGTCGTTGACATGTCGAAAATGGGAATCGTGAATCCATTTCGCCTTGTGCAATATAAATGGAAGTTTATTTTGGTGTAGCTGAAAGGTGTGAAAAACTGAAGTCGAAAAATAAAGGTATATACTCGAAGTACGGAAATAAGGAACACGTCACATTTAATGGCTCTAATTATCATACTGTATTGTTATTGTTGCCTGAGTACCTACTTACGAAGCTTTTCAAGTATTTTACTGTAATACTAGCGTGGAATTCGGTTATAGCATTCCTGTAGGAACTATTAGTTTTTCCACATGAAAAGTAGCCTATGTCCTTTACCGGGATTCTAACTATCTCCATACCCAATTTCATCTAAATCGGTCCAGCGGTTGAAGCGTGAAGAGGACAGACAGACAAAGTTACTTTTCCAGAGGGTCGGGGGTTCGAATACGGCTCGCATCTTTGAAATTACTTATGCGCGAAATTCAATTTGAATTTTCCATTGAGATTTTCGGTGAAGTAACATCCAGAGTGTTTGAAGTCCCCAATCCGCACTGGGCCCGCGTGGGAACTATAGCTCTTGTGATGAGAGGAGGCCTGTGGCCAGCAGTGGGCCGTAAATTTATAGGCTGATATTGCGGTGGTGGTGGGAAGTGGATTTATGTGCCTAAAAATTAACATCCATATCTGAAATATCTGATATTTTATGTTATACAATTTATTTACTCCTCCAATCATCGCCCTGAACGCAGAACACCAAGTCAGTAGCGCCTGCTGCTAGGCAAAAATACGAGTAGTTACCCTCATTAAGATACGACCGTTTTAATCTTTCATCGATAGCTTCTTTATTGATGCATATTATTCCATCACTATGCAATTTCCTGCTTCATTGCAATGAACACAATGATTTAATTTTAAATTCAACACATTTTACTCGTTTATACCCTACTAGTCATATGTGTTCAATATTACAAAATGAGGGCAAAGGAATTGAAGCGGAGACGGATATTATTTCTACATTCTACCTAGAACTGCAATAGTTAATAGAAACTATAGAGGAGACAAATCATTTCTAGGTATTTTAAAATATGTCCGGACCTTTCAATAAAATATTGACTTGTTAATCTGCACTTCTGATCGCCTTAGGTGTTTAATTTTGACGGTTTTTAGGATATTCCATTCCTTGTGACAAAAATAATTCCTAGAAATACCTACTCAGACTAACTCAATACGAAATTTTCTCTAAATGCATCAAGACAAACATACAGGATTACTCTGATTAGGAATTTGTACTCGTAAATAACACAATTCAATATACTTTATATAACACCACACATTATAATTACATTATTATCGATGCATGTTGAAAGATATGATCATCCAGCCGAAAGACTACAGAATATAAGGCTATCATAGTTAATTTCAAATAAATATGTGTTCTAATTTTCTTAAGATATCTTCCATTCGAGCCACATAGGACTGGTACAAGGAAAAGATTTAAAGTTCTAAACTTGAAAAATCAAGATTGATCAGAAAACTTCGATACTAAAACTTGGGATTAGTTTTACATCGGTAGAGTGCGATGCAACTCCGCCTGGACACCTACGTATCTATTGTAATCTAGACAAGTTCGCGACACACACACTTTTGGTTGTAACATTGGAGTGCTGTTTTACTGTGAGAATAAATTGCGATTGTTAACGGTATAATCAGTAAATAAAATTTAATCCCGAACCCTATAGCTCGCAGCATTATGCACAATTAACCAAAATTTAATCCACGCAACATCGCAGCGGCTTATTTTAATTCAGGATAAGTTGCGATTCGTCGAATTAAAGGTTTTACCCAAAATGCATTATTCAGTTTTTGGTGAGCGTTGTGCGGTGCGTCGTATTTTCACATGTCAATATTCATCATCACTTGTATCAATTTGTGTTTATTGAATACCTTAATGAATGATTCCCTGGTTTAAAAGAATACAAGTCACAGGAAGAAGACATCATAATAAAAATGAATGTTTTTCATCAGTTCACAAATTTCATGACGACGCCATAGCATAGCATAACATATTTTAACTAGCTACCACCAAATCGAGTAACTATTTTTTTCCGTGAAATCAATATAAGAAAAGAAAAGAAATATTATATTATCTTTATTTATACTTACCTATATAAAACTCATCTGTTACTGACTGACTGATTGACCAGACCGATGACAAAGCACAGCGAAACTACGATGTCAGTTCCTTGGGAGTGTTGAAGGGGTGCACTAAGGGAGAGAATTGTCCGAAATTCCCACGGGGACGGGAATAACAAACAGATTAAAAGGGCCAATTGTAACACAATAAAGGAGACCTTTACACACTCATTACTAAAATTAAAAGGGAGATACCATTCTTTACCTTGGTATTATTGCATGCATTGTAATTTTCTTTTCTTTGAGACTGTACCAGTCTATTTGTGAAAGAAAAAATGATTAAAGACATCGAAAACGAGTTTGCTTTGCAGGTCGCTTTGCTTTATTTCTTAAACGAGGAAACGAGATATGGCTGCAGTTTAATCTCTTAAAAGTACTCAATTATTGTTACGGAATAGTCTCATCTCGGAACGTTGATTATTTGCTGCAAACGGGATTGCTTTTGTCAGTTCGGATTTAGCGGAACTGTGAGATGGTTCCTTGCAAACAGAAATGGAATGAGATTAGAATTTGTCTTCTGAAAGACATGATGATTATTTTTATTTTTAGTAAATTGCCAATTCTATTGCATTTCACCTGTCTTTTAGCTGTAGTTTTATAGATAATTCTTCTGATATTAAAAGGTTCCAAATTTAATGCTTCCCGATAAGGCGTTTCTTAATACATTCCTTTCTTAATGGGTGCATATGAGAGTCATGTTATGTAAGTGGTAAATAATTTCTGTATCATCATCATACGACCCTTGAGTTATCTGTCTTAGGACATGCGCCTCCTCTAAATTCTTCCACGCTTGTCAGTTTGTTGCCACTCTCATCCAGTTTGAGTAGGCCACCCGGAAAATGTCATACGTCCTTCTCATTGGGAGATGGCCTCTACCCCGAGTATTTTCCCGTGGTCGCCATCTTCAGTACTCCAACTATGAATGGTCCCATCCTAGCTTTGTACCCTGCCCAAATCCACTTCTGCTGTTCCATTTTCCTAACGGCGTCTCTAACACGAGTGTTCTTTCGAATCCATTTGTTTTCCTTTTGGTAAAATAGCGAGATAAACCGAGCCGCAACATTAAGCCTATTGGCCGATTTTCTGTTGAAAGTCGCTGTTTTCATTCCGTAGGTAAATAATGGTAGAACACAAGATTTAGTTGGTCCACTTTTAGTTTCCTCTGCTATTTAAAAAGCCTTTTCTCATCCGAGAGCAACAGATGCTTCATGATACCTAATGCTATGCCGCGTTTCCTAGGCAATAGTGAACCCGTCATATTATTCTAATATAAATTTTATCGTCATTCACAGTATATCAAACTGACGGCAAGCACGTAACCGCGTTAGTGCCGCGGACACAGACACCCGACTCATGAATAAAATATAAAAGCAATCTACAGCGCATTCGGAAATAAGCAAACTATGCTCGCGAGCTTTGTCAACTATGAGCATCGTCAGCAGATTTAAGGTAAACAAAAATGTCATTGGGAATTTAGGAAAATTACCGAATTTGAACTGGTGAAAAAATACTACAGAACTCTTAACACGATCAGAAATTAATATTGATCATTAGAGCCCTTAAATTCAACGTTTATCCGGACAAGCACCAAGGCCACTTGATGGAAATGGTCACACGAATTTTTTTTGGCATGTTCTGTGTTGACCATTCGTTTTTCTTAATAATAATTATTAAGAAAATACAAACGAAAACACAAAAACACCTTATAAAATGGAAATGTCATCGAGATTCCTCAAGAAACAGTGTTTTAAACTTGAGAATTTACAATTTGAATTATTGAAATGGCGTGGCTCTCTAAAGATTTGGAACTATCTTCTTATGGCCCTCATAATGTAGATGTTTGCCTCTCGCAACAGTGGGAACGATAAAATCACATTACTTTGGATACATTTAAATTTTTTTGTTTTTCCCCTTTGTATTTTAATGACTTAAAAACCTTTGAATATACTTCTGCAGGACGCGGTAAGCACAAATCAAGAGTTTCACGAGTACCGATTTCGGTGAGGGCTTTATCAACCCCGAACATCGCGAGATCCATGAGATAAAGACTTTTTGATACCTTGCTAAAAATTAAAGCAGATTTTCTTCTTTTTTGTTGTACGCGTGTTGGTTTTAAGATAACAATTTATTGATTGCCCTTAGTTACTTGAATTGCGAGGCACCATTATTTTTAGTTACGTTATATTAGACCTGTGCAAGAAAAATGCCTAAAAAGGGGTTGCTTCCTACTACCATTGCTGGTTAGGAATTTAACTTTTTTATACCAAACTTGAGAGCTACTGGACGGAACAATTTCATGCCTATGAATGCAGTTTCTCTTGTCAGTAAAAGTGATAACATGGTATATGGTTTTATTATACTTTAAGACTTGCCCATACTGATAGGTGTAAATGGGCCACTCCATATTTCGTATCATAGGTAGTTGAGCTGAGAAATAAGCATTGCTATGCCACCTTTTTGTGTCATTGTGGCTCATCATCATCAACCTATTGAAGTCCACTGCTAGACATAGCTTTCTCCCAAAGCACGCCAATGACAACGGTCCTCGGCAACTCGCAACCAGTTCTTGCCGGCGATTTTGCGAAGGGCGTCGCTCCATCGAGCCTGAGGGCATCCCACGCTACGCTCGTGGTCTCCACTCTAAAGCATGTTTGTCCCAGTGGTTATACTGTGGCAAATATGACCGGCCCACTGCCATGTGCTACTGCATTGTGGCGCATCGACATAAGAAATCTTAATTCGAAAATTGTCAATCCTGAGCCCTAAGATGAGTCTCTGTGGCAGTTATTTCACCGGCTGCCTTATCCCCTTATCAGAACAGAACAGTGCAAGCACTACTATTTGGCGGCTCGGCTGGTTAGCGAGTCGGACGGTGGCAGCTATCCGGACGGATCTTGCACCAAGTATCGACACTAGTAAAACACCACCTGACTGGCATAATGCAAGATTGTATGTTAAAGAGTTGCGTGTTCACGAGAAATATAGTGGCAATAAACATTTATGGAGATTTCTGTCAGCCGTAAAATTACGAGCAAAGTGGCTTTCAGAATCAATCACATTACGGTAAAGTTATTTAAATTTTAAACGGACCTGAAACTCTTGCAGCGTGAATTATGTCTGATCAATTTAAGGCTGATTTTCAACTTAACTGATTCATATATGATGACATTATGGGACTGTGAAAACGCCTTTCTTCTTTATGAGTAAAGGTTTATATTGCAACAGCACATTTATTTATGTAACGTACAGAATTTCAAAGCACAGTATAAGAATAAGAACAGTATTTCGACGCCTTTGATCTCGTGGAAAATGTCGCTGCGGGGTGAAGGACGGAAGGGGAAAGGCGGTTCCGAGCTGCATACGAGTCTGTTCTAATAGCTTGTCAACTTCGTGCCCGACCCTGGGGTAAGAGACGGTGGAGCGGCAGGGGAGCACGTGATATTGATGACTCGATACAGCAAAGCTGACGCGACGTCATTCGTAGCTTTTTTTTGCTGATTTTTGTCGACGGCCAGTATGTTTCGTGCTATGCGTGTGATTAGTCTCCCTGCAACCCTCGCCGTCATCGCCACACCCCCCAACGTCTGTCGCACCTCAGCTACGGTTGGGCACGAAGTTGACGACATAGTAGGTCGGAACCGAAAGATTGATTTGTCAGAACAGCTTCGTTTACTGACTGGGGTTTATGTAGACTGTGGTAAAGATTTAAATTCAAGTGGTACTTATACTGTATATTAGCATTGAAGTTGGACGTATCGGTAAATGCATTTGGACAGTAATTCGTGCAATCGCGGAGAGTCGACGTGTGAAATACATTAATATTAGATTACTTCGGCCCCGGTCGGTGGGTGAACCTTTAGATTCCTATGAATAGTGGTCTATGGTTTAGTGAACGTCAATCAGATGAGGTGATTTAACAATTTGATAGTCAATTTGAAAGTGAGTAGGTATCGTGTTTTCAGTGACTGTGGGAATTAATATTACTGTCTATGAAATAATACTTATTTTTATGACAAACGAGCAAGCGCTTTTAGTTTGTCAAGAAAAATAAAAACTACATAAATAATAGATGTGACTTTTCTAATAAAAGCAATAAATCTAGATTACTGTATCATCACATTTGTCCATTCAAAACTATTTTCAACTTAACGTATTAAGTATTTTGATTACCTACAATCAGGATTGAACTTGATTTTTCAAAGCATAATAGCACAACGCAACTTAGAAGACGCGCGGTGAAGCACTTACGCTGTTGGCACAGAGTCTGTTATTGCTTAATCCGCGTAACGTAACTTAATTCTGTGACATAACTGTCACAGAATATTTATTTAACTACGTACAGAATGGGCACGGACGGAATCACTCGCATGAATCTGGCCCGCGCGCAACTCGCGCCCAACTGGCCTTACCGTCATTTGTTTCATCCGGAGATGGGGAGTGAATCGTTGGCCCGCGTAGTGGTTAGCACCCACATTTTACAAGTGTACAGACATCCTCGCACGCATTAAACACTTCATTCGAATTGAGTTCGAAATCGTGCTTTTATATGCCGTGTCCGCCCTGTGGTTGTAATAATAATAATAGATTTTATTCACCAAAAAAAAAACAAATAAAGAAACAAGCAGTTGAAATTACAAAAAGATGGTGGCGAAAAGGATGCGATAACGCTGTTTTTCAGTCTCCAACCACTAATCTAAACGTAGACTAACTTAAACCTAAAAAATACTTATCCTAGAGAGGTTTCCCGTTAAAAATTACAATCCGGCAGTATTATAAGTTTAGTGTTCACAACAAAACCGAGGAAGATAGTAATAGCTTAAAATCTATCTATCTGTCTATTATACTATAGTAAAAACATTTATGTCGTGATATACTAACGACAACATTTACAACATTTTAATCTAACGTTTACCGACCGGTGTTATTTTTGCGGTCCACCCAAAACACCGACAAGCTCGCTAATACGAAATACCTACCTCTCGGAACGTGCGCGTTGTGAAATTTTAATCTCGTCCCCGAGTTTAAACAGTAAAAGTTTTTAATTTTTCCGTTGCTTTGTACAATACATTGTTACCGGTCAAATTACGCGAAATAACTTTGGAGCTACTGCAATATCACCAATAAATAACGAATGAAAGTCTAGGTCCTAATAAGTTCAAGTTCAAGTTCTTTATTCAATTACAAATTACATTTGTGTTTGAAATTTAGGTACACCTTAACTCTAAAAATCTACAAAAAATTACAAAATAAAGTAAAATAAATAATTGTCACACTTTCATAATAATCATACTTATAAAAAAAGAAGAATGATAATAATCATACGTAATATTAGTGTGTCACATATCCAATCCGTTTAGTACTTTGAGCTGTGTGTTGGTAGATCAGTCGGTCACCTTTGAGTTTTATATATTCGGATAATGTGCTGGATAATATTCTTTGAGAGTATTACCTGCGCCCCATGAGGAGCGCAAAATTGATGTCTTTCGCTTTATATTCAGTTTCCCAACATAAGCGTCAGGAACACGACCGACGATATTTCTAACTTAATGGAACATTCTTCATAAAAACTAGCTCTTACAAATATTCACTTATTCAGAAATGGATTAGTTAAGTAGGTACGTTATATTTGGTGAGAAGCTAAAAGTTAGTATTATTTTGTGTTTTTTTTTATAATGGCACAGAATATTTATAGTACTACATACAGAATGGCCACGGAATCACCCGCCTGAATCTAGCCGGCGCGCAACTCGCTCCCAACTCGCCCTTACCGTCATTTGTTTCATCCGGAGATGGAGAGTGAATGCGTAGTGATACACACACATTTACAAGTGTACAGACGTCCTCGCACGCACACAGACGTCCTCGCACGCAAACATTGACACTTCGTGCTTTTATATATATTTTACACTAATCTTGTCTAATCTAAATAGTAAAAAACATATGTAGCTAATGCGGCTTCGCCCGCGTGGCATTCGGTTATCGCGTTCCCGCGGGAACTATGCGTTTTTAAAGGATAAAAAGTAGCCTATGTCCTTCGTCGAGACTACAACTATCCCCAAACCATATTTCATTTAAATCGGTCTAGCGGTTGAAGCGTGTACAGTCAGCAGCAGAAGTAGATAAGCTGTCCAGGTGTTCAAAATGACCTACACACGACCTTATTCTTAAGACGTTAAGGGCGTGTGTAGGTCATTTTGAACACCTGGACAGCTTATCTACTTCTGCTGCTGACTGTATAAAATAACAGAAAGACAGACAGAGCTATTTTCGCATTTATAATATTGATATGGATAAAGTTAATAATAAATATGTATATGGAAGTGCTTACGTCTAAACAATAAAATGTGATCTTAGGAAGATCTCATTAGTAAAAGTGCTCCTGCGTTCGTACTGCTCGCTGTAACTTATTATCTTATTAAGGCACTCGATTGCAGTAGGTTACCGAGTTCATACTAAGATTATAAATGTGAAAATATGTGTGTTTGTTTGCTTGTTTGTCCTTTCTTCACGTCGCAACGACGGAACCGATTTGGATAAAATTTGCTATGGAGACCCTGGGAATAACATAGGATACTTTTTATCCCGATATTTCTACGGGAACAGATTTTCCACGGGTCAAACCAAAATTTCAATACTTCTATAACTATAACTGTCTGTATGTATAGTATCATCGGGTACCTACGCAAATTCTAAGTCTACGCGGGACGAAGTCACGGGCATCGGCTAGTATAAAAGAAATATACAATTTTGGTTTCGTACTATTTGATAGTTACCTCAACAAGTTTTTTCGTCTCTATGTTTTAAGTAACGTTTATTTTTGATATTATTATATCTTCTATGAATATTATTATACTCTCAGAAATTTAGGTGCAGAGATTTATAATTCAGAACCAGAGTAAGGTGTACACGATATCTTATTCCTAGGTAACCTGTGTCTGAAACATTTTTACCGCGAACGTTTTCACTGGCGCAGAATCAAGGTCTTGAACTTTAATACTTGCGTATTTTTCTCTCTTGTGATCGAACTATCGGTACTTACTATGTTGTAAGATAGGAGATTACAAATATTTTCCCGATCGAGTTCTCCTCGTAGTGAAAAAGGGACACCTACGTTACAAAAGTGTCGTAATCAACATTGACACAAAGTCGGCAAACAACATTAGCACGCTATATAGAGATTTACGGGACAACAACATGGGAACAACATTTCGCAACTTGTCCCTCGTAAATTATTTCCGGCCTCACCTTGAAGCGTTCCGGATTTTGTTTATAAAAATACATTTATTCATCATCGCCCGAATGTCGTGAGTTTGGTCGAGTTTTGACTTTTTCTGAAGTTATAACAAGCACTCGTCAGTAAAGTGGGCAATAAGATGATGTAATTTTAAATTAGGTATCTTGATACCTGACCTGGAAAAGCAACTGCACAGGCAGACTTTTATGAATTTCACTAAAAGCGTGAACAGATTTATTTAGCACCGTAATTGTTTCATGGAAGTAGGAAACTATCATTTACCTTCATTTCTTTCAATGAAATACCATTCTTGTGTTCGTACCCAAATATGTGCTTTAATAGTACATTACAGACCTAGGGTGGTGAATTCGTAAATGTCCCAGATCGCAGGTTTCTGTGCCCCGAACCGAAGGTGAGGGCCATAAATATGCGATCTGGGGCTTTACGAATTACCGCCCGTGGTTTGTCAAAAGATTTACATCTTGCCTTGGCCAAGAAGTGAGATTTTCTCTACGCGTAGCGGGCAGAAAATCCCACATTACGGCCAAGGGTGATGTAAAGATAATGACGTATTCATTCCAAATTAGCACCTCATTTTTTTTTTTACTACCAAGGGCGATAAATCTTCAATACATCTTGCAACGTTGTTGTTCAACTAACCGCGTGCTGATTAAAATAATGGAAACATTTAAGTGTAGGAAAATACGAGACCATAAAATACATCGCAGTAAAACATTGTAACCAGAAATAAATGAACTTTAAACCCGCATGTGCAATCGTTCGACCCCTCATCACACTTAACCCTGACGCTACCCTAGTTTTATTCGTCGTAAAGATTTTTACAGCTTCCGATCACCTCGGCGTGTCGCTGGAGGCTATTCCCAATTGGCAGTAAACCCGCGCCGAGGTTTTCAATGAAGGTCGCGAACAATAACGAGGGATTACAGGTTCGATTCCGCGGCAGACATTGGCCTTTTCACTGGGATTGAAGCCGTTCTAGATTGGCTGTAGTTGGCTGATACATTTCTGTAAACGATTATAAAAAGTACTATATACCTGCAAGAGAGTCATTATATCTCTTGCAGGTCTTGTGACTTACCAATCGCTGTGTTCACCTTTGTCAAGTTCTTGAAAGTTTCTCTTATGTTACAAAAAGTTTAAAAAGCATTTTAGAAAACTTGTCATTGACGTGACTTTTTTTATGATTTTAAGTGATTACAATTACAATGACCAGCACCACAACAGCCTATTTACGTCCCACTGCTGGGCACAGGCCTCCTCTCATCGCGAGAGGGTTTGGGCTATAGCCCCCCACATCCTTGAATTACTTCGTAGATGCGTGCAGGTTCCTCACGATGTTTTCCCTCACCGACAAGTTCAGTGGTAAATTCAAATTTAATTTCGCACATACATAATTTAATTTCAGAGGTGCCAAATTTGTGATTTGAGAGGTGTGGTAGATCAAACCACTAGGCTGTCACGGCTTGTCATTACAGCCACATCACCATTAATTACAATGTAAATACCTATTACATCACCCTTGACCATAAAGTGGGATTTTCTGCCCGCTACGCGCTTTTTGGCCAAGGCAAGACGTAAAACTTTTGACAAACCACGGGCGGTAATTCGTAAAGCCCCAGATCGCATATTTATGGCCCTCACCTTCGGTTCGGGCCACAGAAACCTGCGATCTGGGACATTTACGAATTCACCACCCTAGGTCTGTAATGTACTATTTAGAACTCAATACGTACCTACATATTACATACACGTATTTGACTCAGTGGATGTCTTCATTGTTCAAGCTTATATTACTTACTAGCTTTTCCCCGCAACTTCGTATGCGCAGAAATATTAAAAAGTAAAATCCCGATTTTTCCCGTTCCCGTGGGAATTTTGCAATATCCTTTCTTAGCGTATTTTCTACGCCATAACATCTACCTGCATGCCAAATTTCAGCCCGATCCGTCCAGTGGTTTGGGCTGTGCGTCGATAGATCACTATGTCAGTCACCTTTGAGTTTTATATATTTAGATGATTGATCCTTTATTATTTTGTCAGGGTGTTAAATAAAAAATCAAGTGCAAATTGGCTCAAATTACCGCCAAAACATCCGCCGTCCAGTGGCAGGCGGAAGCCGCGCGGCGAATCAAATATTAACATAAAATAAACACGTAATCAACGCGAGGGCAGAAATTACGCGTTCATCGTCGTAAATGGGGAAAAAAGCAACTTAGGGGAGCTAATTCGAATATTGCGATAATCAGTGGTCATTCCCCCACTGTCCAGTCCGCTATTTTGTTGTTATTGCGTTTTTGATTTATCGCCCGAGGGGCTGTGCCTGCATTATGGGGTCACGAATATTACATTTTTCTAATAATTGCCCTACGTTTGGAAATTTTGGGGCCGCACGATTAAATGTGTAAATCATTTTCCGTTAGCGCAAATTTGATTTCACGTGGGCGTAGACATGCCGACTGTCGTCCCCTCGCGCGCTATTTTTATTTATTGAACTTCGAATATCAAAATTGTAATGTTTTTATATCTTAAACCCTCTATGATGCGTTCAAAAACCGTAAATTATGACCAGCATTGTTTAGTTAGAATCGATTTCTTAGCCTATCTGTGAAAATGTTCTAATAATAATTCGATTGTCTAATAGCATTCAAATTTCGAACATCTTCGAACAGCAATGCCCGCCTAAATTCTTCAGTCAGACAGATCGCAAGTTTGTTCCAAATTCAAATTTCGGCTCTATTTAGTCTATGCTTTTCGAAAATCGAATTTGAAGCATCTTAGGGGATTTATAAAATGAGTGTAGATATCTAAAGTTGTGTATGTAACTGTACATAATTAGGCCTTAAAACACTCGTGCGATATTATTATGAAACTCGCCTGACAGCTCGTTTCATAAAACCCCACTCGTGTGTTAAGGACCTTTATTATGTAGCAGTTACATAAACTACTATTATCGCTGCGCACTTCTTTCTTACACAACCCGGGATAGAGAGAGTTGCGCGTACTAAGTTCCAAGTATAATTGAGTTGTCCAAATCTCGTTTATTTCACGCACAGAGGGCCCCGATAAACAAAGACAAGAAACAAAAGTAGAGCTTTCCCCGGATCACCGACGCCCATCGACGAGCGACTTCGGGCTAATCAAAACTTGGGCCCCAAGTGGCGATAGCTGATTTGTGCCCGTTTACTGAACTAACTGGAAGTTACGATTAGTTCTTGTATTGTTTACTTGTACTACAAACGGTCAATTTGTGTTTGACTAAGCCATTAACAGGGCCATTGATGAATTAAACTCGGCCCGCGCGAGTGGCTGCGAACGGTTCTCGATGGAAAAACGAAGCGAGCAATAGGTTTTACTACTAAAAGTTGTTGATTTTTTATCGCGTTTATTGGTCCACGCCAGCAGGGCTGCGTTTTAGCGGGCACATTCGAATTGCGAATGGAATGGGACGCTTTATTGCGCGTCACTTTGATGTGTCACTTCCTCGTGATTGCTGCGTTCGAATTTCAAAAAGCGAAAATTGCTCAAACAGGTTCCAATATTCGAGTGTTGCCGTGCATTAAAAATGTCCAGGAGTGCATTTAATTTATCAAAACTTTAGTTGACCCGGTGAACTTCGTATATCATGGATTCCCATACAAAATAGTACATTACAGACCTAGGGTGGTGAATTCGTAAATCTCCCAGATCGCAAGTTTCTGTATATGTATGCGATCTGGGGCTTTACGAATTACCGCCCGTGGTTTGTCAAAAGTTTTACGTCTTGCCTTGGCCAAAAAGTGAGATTTTCAGAAAATCCCACTTTGCGGCCAAAGGTGATGTAAATATTTATTTAGCTTTTCTAAACCTTCCCTGAATCAAAGAATATAAAGAAAAGAATCGGCCAAATTGGTCCAGGCTAACGCACGGCCCACTGCTGGGCACAGGCCTCCTCTCATCACGAGAGGGTTTGGGCTATAGTCCCCACGTGAGCCCAGTGCGGAGTGGGGACTTCACGTGCATCCTTGAACTTCCTTACTTCGCAGATACGTGCAGGTTTCCTCACGATGTTTTCCTGCACGAAAAGCTCAGTGGTGAATTCAAATTGAATTTCTCACATAAATAATTTCAGAGGTGCGAGCCGGATTCGAACCCCCGACCCTCTGCATGTGAAGCGGTAGGTCGAACGCATGGCAATTCATATCTATTATCTAGGCTAGATAGATAGATAGATAGGAAAAATTGCAAGTGTTTCAATTTCCGCACTGAAAGTTATTGCTTTTTTTGCGTGTAATTATTATAAGTTTTCGCCTCACGAGAACGGTTTTAAACCGACTCCGCGCGGCTGATTACGGGCGTCCATCCCGGTTATTATTTTTTAACGGCGCACGAGCGGACGCTTCATTAGAACCTCGCCGGCATTCCTCTCACGCTCGCCTTAATTTTGTTAACTATTTCTGTGTCCAAGAACGACTGAAATTTCCACAAGTTACAGCGGGTCTCCACAACCACATAAGCTTGCGTTCCACTATTCTTCATTTAACTTTTCTAGTTGATTAAAAAACTTAAAGTAACATTCATCATCGTTTCTTCTTTTGTTTAGACCGATGTCCTGTCTGGCCAATATCTATACATTACTACCTTTTTCGCGCGACTTCGCCCGCGTGGAATTTGGTTATCACGTTCCCGCGGGAACTATGTGTTTTTCCGGAAGGTATAAAAAGTAGCTTACCAATGCCAAAACGTCCAACGGTTGAAGCGGTAAGTAACAGACAGACAGAGTTACTTTCGCATTTATCATATTTGGTTTTCTTTGACCTCTGCCCACTTCATCGAGAAATAAGCGTTGACATAATCTACCTACAGTCGCCATCAGATTCTTAGCGTGATCATAAATATGTGAACACGCACTAAAACGTCGTGATTAATTAATGTAAACTTTCAAACATTTGCATGTCTACTATTTATAAGATACTGGCATTGTTGATACACACACATACCTACTTCTGTTTGAACATCTGAACTAACACACATTGTTAAGCATATAAATTATTTCATCTCATTTCAGATATTTATTATTTATTACCTTTTTCGCTGCCATATATTTGACAGCAACAGTACTGATACTGGTTTTCATATCACATTGATTAAAGTTTTATATTTCACAGCAAAGCTCGTCACTAACCTAATGTCGACTAGCCGGGGTGTAAAGAAACGAACTGCAAAGTGGAATAAAATGTATATTAGTTGTTACTAGCACGAGGCCATGGAGCTCCGGAAAGCTTGTTTTATTCTCTTGTGTACAAAAAAAATAAAATGTCAACCAGTCGTCCGGAATTCACGACGCATTAGTTTTAGTATCAACGTTTGTAAAGAACTATTCAGTTGAAAATTTCGACAGAAACAATCTGTCAAACAGTGGTTTTTTTATTCAATAAATGCTTTCAAACATGATTTTATATACTGTTGGATTTTTGAGCGGAATAAAAGAAATAATAAAGCGAAGAGCTTTAAAAAAAATAGTAGGTACTTATAACAAAGGAATGTGCTGAAGGCGAACGAAAGAACAAGATGGCGATTTTATAAACTAAAACGCCTAGAGGGCGCGACGAGAGCGCTACACTAGCGCCAGTGCGGAATCCTAGATGTAACTTTAGCGGTGATGCGTTCCAAACCTAACATATACGCTCATTGAGGTGTATCGAAGGGAGTATTTTTTAATGTCAATTCCGTTTTATTACAAACTTCCAGCATGTTCATATCTAACATACTTACTTTTGATAGCAGCAGTTAAGAAGCCCATTCTGTAGGTTTACTAGTTTGCGCTTTACTTGTTTGTATAGCAAGCGTGCAAGGCTGGTAACTTTACATAAAGGTTTTTATATTTTACACCACCGGTAAGTTCTCGAATGGCCTCAGCCTACCGGAAGACGAGCTGCCGGTAGGCCTCCAACTAGGTGGAGCGATGACCTGGTGAAAGTCGCGGGAAGTCGGTGGAAACGAGCGGCACAGAACCGGTCTGAGTGGCGAGCCTTGGGGGAGGCTTATGTCCAGCAATGGATGTCTATCGGCTGATATGATGATGATGATGACTCCACCGTAATATACCATCGGCAGGATCTGGTGCTTAGGGTGGTGGTCCAGGATGCGTGTGAAGTCCCCAATCTGCACTGGGCCCGCGTGGGGACTATAGCCCATCCCTCTCGTGATGAGAGGAGGCCTGTGTCCAGCAGTGAACCGTAAATAGGCTGTTGTAGTAGTAGTAGGATCTGGTACAGGGTCCGTCCGGATAGCTACCGCGCACAAGCACAAAAGACACCACCACCAACTTGTACTAGGTACAATAGGGATAAATCTTAAGACTACACAATGGTGCCGAAATGTAACTCAAAAAGGTCCTCCTCTCAGCATGCGCCGTGGCACGGAGCGCCGCGACGCTGGTTTTCAGGGAGGCCTTAGTACCTAAGTGGAGAGCAACAGCAAACGACAATCTTCCCAGTAACATGCTTTCCATTTTGGCTTTCCATTTTTAACATGCTTTTCTTTACAGTTTGGCCTTTTATTTATTTAAACGTCATTGCACATACAAAATGTACACAATTGGCGGACTTAATGCCTGGTAGAGAACCATGCAGTCAACCATAAAGCCAAACAGAAAGGAAAATTCCTTCCTTTCCCTTTTTTTCCTTTTCTAACACATCAAGGACGAAGAAATAGCTGTTATTGTGGAGTGCTTCGGATCATCTGGCATTTAGCAGCAAACTTCTTCGAGTCCAAGTCTAATTCCTTTTTATGATCACAGCCAACGAGCTAAGTTTCAACGACTGTTCACATATTGCTAACTCCAAACAAAACAATGGCTTACTTAGACTGGAATTAGAAAATCTTATTACTTACAACATATTTTATGTAAGTACTAGCTGACCCCGCGGACTTCGTACCGCCTTAGAATTTTTAGGGTATGAAAAATGGCTTACGTCCTTTACATTCTCAGGCCTACTTAACATACACTCCAAATTTCATAAGTATCGGTCGAGCCGTTTCGGACGAGTTTGGTTACAAACACTGACACGAGAAATTTATATATTAGATAGATTACATCAAAGATATTCTAAATATCATCTGAACAAAAAAAGATACCCTAGCAAGACGAAAGTGTTAGGTATAGTGTACATAATTTTCTGTGTGAATAAGAGTATTTACTTGTAATTATTTCATACTAGCTGACCCCGCGGACTTCGTACCGCCTTAAACCTCACGGAGCCCGAGACCTTTCCAACGAATGCAAAACCGTGGAAATCGGTTCGTGCGTTCTGGAGTTATAGCGTCAGGGAGGAAAACCCGACTTATTTTTATATAGTAGAAGAAGATTACTTGATTAATTTAAAATTTTGTGTCATTTTTTTTTGGATTTGATCAAATTCATTTTTACGCCTGCAGGCAGATCATGGTGAACTAAAATTGTAACCCGATATTTTTTCTATGTATACCTGTGATGCACGATGTCTTGTAGGTACCTAAAAATAAACGACCTAATAGACAATGTAGTACGTTTACATTGTCATAATATCTTGAATATTGTCAATTTGACTAAATTAATAATGACGTGTCTAAAGATAATTTCCATTTCATATTCGCTTCAAATGTACGCACAATTACCTACCTACTACTACGGCCTATTTGCGTCCCACTGCTGGACACATAGGCCTCCTCTCATCACGAGAGGGTTTGATAGTCCCCACGCGGGCACCGTGCGTATTGGAGACTTCACACACTTCATGTGCAGGTTTCCTCGCGATGTTTTCCTTCACCGAAAAGTTCAGTGGTAAATTCAAATTGAATTTCGCACATAAGTAAATTTAGAAGTGCGAGCGGGAATCGAACTCCCGATCCTCTGCATGAGAGGCGGTAGGTCGAACCACTGGGCCACCATACGCATTATTACCGACCTACGACTAATTAAACCTCTAACAGACAGCACAGATGTGGCGTAGTTTTTTAGATACGGGATATTTTTTGAATAATATCGATAGGTACCTACGGATACGGAACCCTTCAAAATAAGCGAGTCCGACTCGCTCTTTTTCAGTTTTCACGAGATTAAAGGCCTACTGTAGTCATTCTTCTGCGGCAAAACATTGCTGGCCGAAAATATTTTGGTCACATTCCAAAGAGGTTATAATTCGTTCTGTAAGACTAATATATTTTTCTTGCATACAAACCTTAGCAGTATTAATCTGAACGAGCGTCGAGTTAAGCGAAATGCTCGATTAAATATAAAAAGGTTTCTTTATTATTTTGTACGTGTGAAAGAAAATTCTCTGTGAAAATTCCCGTTGAGGTGGACGAGTAGAATTTCTGTAGTGTGATAACACAATAAAGGTAAATTTATTTAAGAGGGTCGCGCGCGCTTTATGTGTCGTTTACCGCCCTGGCTGGGTGGTATATTTATTTATGTTAACTCAAGAAGGCGTGTGGGTTCTCTTTGCTTCTACTCTGTTGTTGGGATAGGAATGTTCATCGCATACCTACACACCACAATCTGCATCAGCCATTGTGAACTGGAGTTCAAAGTAAAATGTAATGAACGATTTTTGGCACAAGAGCTCTTGAGGTACATAGTGGATTGTTTACTTTTCCCCTATTTTTAATGCCATTGGTTGGCAAAAAAGCATAGATGTTTGATTCCTGCCATATTTAATGAGAATAAAGTTCATTTTTAATTAATGAAGAAAATAATAACCTTGATCCTTTTAATATGATTTCTTTTCTTTTTCAAGAAACTTGATCTTTCCAGTTTACGAAAATACTTTAAAGGAACTTGATAGATATGATTATTAAGGCTTACTCTTTTGATATTAGGCGTGTTCTAATTTAAATTGGTAATAAACTCGGAAATATAATTAACTCTACGTAATCGTGAAATTTCAAAGCAAATAGCAATAATTTAATAACCAATCAAACGTTCGCAATTTCAGGAGAGAATCGAATCGATTCTATTGAAAATTGAAATGTATATTAATTATTTTATGTAGGTGTGTTATAAGTTCGACCTTCGCCAAGCATGTCGGGTCGGGGGTTCGAATCCGGCTCGCTTTTCTGAATTTAAATTACAATTTACCCTTGAGCTTTTCGGTGAAAGAAAACATCGTGAGGAAACCTGAACACATCTGCGAAAGAATTTAAGGATGTGTGTGAAGTTCTAGTCCAAACCCTCTCGTGATGAGATGAGGCCTGTGCCCAGCAGTGGGACGTAAATAGGCGGCTGTGGTGGTGGTGGTGGTGGTAAGAGCAATGCTCTGCACAAGTTCTGTTCTCTAGGCATTCTGCAATAGATAGTGATGCTGCGTCATGATTACTCTAACTATATCCCAAGCTGAGTTGGGACCATTTCGTGACAGGCCACAACACTTTTGTTCTGTATAAATGTTGCTCTTTTTTTTGTCTTTTGTGTGTGTGTGTTGTGTAATGTCATGAATAAATGTTTTCTTTCTTTTCTTTCTATATTATCTATATACTCTCGAAACGTAACACTGATTACAGTGTGTGGCATTAGCCACAGATGTTAAACGCAGAGGCATGTACGCAAGTTGTAAGTTCATTAATAAGCTTTATAATACATAAACTCACGCCGTATCCTGTCGGGGTAGGCAGATACCAGAGAACGCCAGTTGCTTCTATCTAAGCATACCTCCCTCACTTCCTCCATATTCATCCCTTTCTTCATGCAAGCTCGTCGGTTTAGAGTACTTTTAAGATGGCCTATCTTCAGTATATGACCAATTTGGTCAAATATGCACGTGCGTCGAGGGCAACTTTGACCGATTGGATCAGTTTTACATCCCTTATACATATATTTGCCTACACACCCACACCTCATTCATTCCGGCCAGGGGCTATATTCGAAGTCTTAAAAGAGGGATCTTCCTGTTCCCTATTTAAGACTTTGAATATAGCCCCAGATTGCCGAACCACTTTAGATTTTTCACTCGTAAAGGCGATTGAGGCTGGTTTTATTTAAACAATTATTCGAGCAGATGTTGACTGCACTTCTTTTGCAATTTTGCTAATAATAAATTCTCAGGAGCAGGTGAAGGTGACCAATCTAAATATATAAAACTCAAAGGTGACTGACTGACTGACATAGTGATCTATCAACGCACAGCCCAAACCACTGGACGGATCGGGCTAATTTGGCATGCAGGTAGATGTTATGACGTAGGCATCCGCTAAGAAAGGATTTTGCAAAATTCACACGGGAACGGGAAAAATCGGGATTTTACTTTTTAATATTTCTGCGCATACGAAGTTGCGGGGAAAAGCTAGTTTAAAATAAAGCTTTTCTTATGATTTAGGTCAAACTAGGTACAATATTACTTATGTTTAAACATAATCCGTACAATTTAAGTCGTCCAAATTCATGTTTGCAGTAGAAATGAGCGCATATCGTAAATTAGCCGCTTATCCTCCATAAGGCTTAGTATTGCTGTTAGCTAGCTCGTAAAAACGCTTTTGAGTAATATTTAGATAGTTATTACTACCTAAGCTAATGGCCTTTTTGAAGTTCCTTTTATGTCAGCGATTCAGCCGTGAAAAATTAAGGTTTTAACTTCACGGTCTTAAACAGCTGTAATTTGGTGAAGCTTATATACCTACAAGACTCCTTCGACCACAGAATAAGCATTAAATCATCGGTTAACATATTATTATGTTCTTAGAATGTCTATAAAGTTACGAAGTTCAATAGCGCAAATATCCCAGTGGATAGTTCTAATAGATTGTTATATTAATTTCATTTCATTGGTTGGGAAACGCGCCCACAGGCCGCCTGATGGTGAGTAATCTCTGTGTCCCGTGGACATAAAGAATCGAAAGATCGCGAATGTGTTGCCATCTATGACTAGGATTTAATGCCTTTAATTAAGTAGGTATGTTGTTAATTTCACTGGGTCTCTTACCCCCTTGCCGGAACACAACAGTAACAGCGTATAACCATAAGCAGCGTAAACTATAAGTATACTTAATTGAAACTTGCTAGTTCATAAAAAGAACAACAACAACAACAACAACAACAACAATACTCTTTATTGAACACCATATATACAAAACACAGAAAACACAACAGGAATACGCAGCTAATAGGTAAACAACAGGCGGACTTATCGCTAAGCAGCGATCTCTTCCAGTCAACCTTGAAAGTGGAGAATGCGAAAAGAAAACAATGATGGGCGGTGTAAAAATAAGAAAACAAAACATACATAATAATGAATACATGATATACACAAATAAATATACACAATACAAATATTTAAAAATATATATATATATATATATAATATGTATTCAATTATGTATATACATATACATATATAGGTACATATATAATAAAGCCAGCCAAAAATGAAAAATTTTAAAAACAGGTGGAAAGGAATAAACGAAATCGGTACGATGAATAAAATCGTGAAGTTACGTCTTCTAATCCTATTTAAACGGTTCTATAAGTTTATTTTTTTAACGCAGATTTCTATAATTAAATACACTACTCCGTCATACTCATACCAAAAAATTTGCTTATTTATATTGTTCATGCAATGTGTGATTTTTTTCATTCTCTCTTCTTCTCATTCCCTCCAATGCAAACAGACATAGTCCGCTGAGATAGTTGCCTGCCTCGATTGCTCAAGGTCATTGGCTCTTTTCAGCGTCTTCATCAGATACATTCATTAGTTTTCCTCAAGACATGCCCTCTACAGTTGTCACACAAACGTTTCCTCCAATTCCATTCATTCATGTGATCCGTCAATGCGTCGTCAGACGATATTTGGATCTCGATAAAAAAGCAAAAGGACCCTCAAAGGAGCGAGGGTCTATCGAATGTCGTTGCGATAGTTTTGTATTGGATTGGAGGGTGCCATCATTGAACCCATAGATAAAGTTCGAATTCCTTGCTTTTCCCTAGCCTTTCATCGTTTCTGCCGAAATATGCCTTAAGGCCCTTCCCTGACCCAGCATCGTCAAATTGCTCATTTAAGATCATACTTTTCTAAGAAATGTTAAAAGTTAAAAATATGAAAAAAACATATGTTATATTTGATTATATCATCCTTACATTGACAGCTTTCGATACACGTTTCACGAAACTTCGCTCGATACAATTTAATTCCAAAGTAACCTCTAACTCGGACCGCTAATCAAACTTTACTCCAGTTTATTATATCAAACAGTGTAAAACTAATTATAACACAAAAAATATCCATATTATATGCATACATCGACAGCTTTATAAATGCCATTTTTTTAGACGGTATTTTTATAGAAATTAAAACGTGTTAAAAAGTAACTAAAGCGGGCGTTCTGTAGCGCTTTCTCTTTCACTCGTCCCACGAGTGACAGTGACGGCTGAGCTGGGTCTATGAACCGCCTTAAGTATCGGCAATATCTTTTATTCCAGTAATATTTACATTACATTCTGTCACCTTTTATTTATGATATCTAAGAGTGACTTAAGGATGCCTTTAATGACCAAAATTCCTGTATAATCAATAGAAATTAACCGTCATTCTCCATCAAAAAACAATAAACTATACATGACTGAATCCCGCATCGCATTTAATTCTATTAACGTATCTTTGTTTGCATAAGTATATATGTATACCTACTACTACTACTACTCGTACTACAGCCTATTTGCGTCCCACTGCTGGGCACGAGCCGCTCCTCTCATCACGAGAGGGTTTTGGGCTATAGTCCCCACGCAGGCCCAGTGCGGATTAGGGACTTCACACAGATCTTTGAATTACTTCGCAGATGCGTACAGGTTTCCTCACGATGTTTTCCTTCACCGAAAAGCTCAGTGGTAAAGTCAAATTGAATTTTGCACATAAGTAAACATAGGTGCGAGCCGGAATCGAACCCCCGACCCTCTGCATGAGAGTCGGTAGTTCGAACCACTAGGCCACGAATACTACAGTTCAGTAAATTATATGAAAGAATATTCGTGTAATTGACGTTATTGTTTTGTTTTACATTGACCTTGCTATCCGTGAGTGAGTTCCTTTCTTGGTTCCCCGTACGTACACATTGTCACAATCGTACTAATGACCACTACAATTCTCATAACACCAACTGACAATTCCTTTCTTCCAATAACATTACGGGCTCTCGATTATTTCACTCCTATCTAGTTTAAATCGAGACGCGAATTGAAATCGAGATAGAGGATCGATCGAAGGGTGCAGTCTCGTCTAATTGGATCCAGGCCAGATTTCCCCAAGGCCCGTCACCACCGCAAACCACAGACCAACTTTATAATTATGCACCTGAGCTTACTATACTGTGTTTGTAGCTCAAATAGCTCAACGAACTTTGTTGACATTGCTCCTGCGAGATGCTGCGTGTGAACGGACGGAGAAGTTGTGATAAACTTTAGAGGTAGACAACTTGAAAGTTTTGTAATCCGGATGATTGAAACTTATAAAACGATTTTCACCTAGATGGAAAAAAATGTGTGTTGCGGTCTAGTCATATGACTACTGCAGCTTGTTGTAAAGGATCGGGGGGTCCAAAAGGCTCGCACTTCTCATAAATTAACTACAACGTGTGAAATTTCATTTGCATGTGCCACTGAGGTTTTTGTTACGTGGGGAAACCTACAGCTATAGCAATTAAATATATATATATATATATATAGGGTCAAGCAAAACGCTATGACGATATTTTAACCACAGTATTTATCGTTTTTTTTCGAATTAGTGAAAAAACCATTTTAATATGGCCCAGTATGGAATTGACGGTGTGAGCGATACTGAATCCCATGCATTTTTTTTTTACCAACTCTAAGAAATTAAAAGCCCAAAAAACAAGCTTATATAATCGATAACTGATAGGTACTATGGTTAAAATATCGTCACGTTTTGCTGGACGTTTTGTATTTAAGTGTTATGTTGTGTTCTCTTCCTGCGGATTTCGTCATATGAATGTCATGACTGACAATAACAGCGTGATAGCAGAAAATAATAACACGAAAGTGAAATATCCGTTATTAAATGCAAAGTTAAATCACTCAATTTGCATCACAATTTATCAAAAGACAAAGCGTTCTGCACCATAAAAACCGTTTCGCCGAAAATTTACGTGTTGGAGCGAAAGATTATCCCGCGATGTGTAGATTAGGGCAATTTTCGGTATTTCTTTTCTCTTCAAATATAATGCGCCTTCCCTTGGAGAGATGTAACGAGCCGCCACGGGAGACGCAGGCTAGGGATGGACCGTTATCTAACGATGCGTTGCTACGTGTGATATCGACTCGTTTCGATAAATCTCTGCCCGAAATGGAAATAATGTTAAAAAAAAAAACTTAAGTAAACCCGTGTTGCTATTCTTATTTATGAAGAAGTAATCGAGAAATTTTCTCATCATTTTTTTCATTTTTTTATTTATTATAGATCCAAATATATCGCAGAGTTTTAAAAAAAGTACATTAAAGGCTGCAGAAGCCGGAAGGGCTTATTAGCAGTCAGTGAGTTCAGATTTATATATAATTGTCTTATTCTAAGTAGTTTATAGTAACAATGTTTAAAAGAAAAATTAAATTGTGAGTATAATGTATTAAAAAAACGTAGGTACAACTACACTCAACAGCAATCAATTCAGGTCACCTTGTATGGAAAATGCTGTGCAAAATTACCCGAATTAATTGCTGTTGAGTGTACTGTGGAGACTGGCCGAGTACAATCGGTTAGTTGACACATTCTCTTCCAAAAATAGGTAATTTTAAGCGTAGAATTGTGTAGCTTTTATTATTTAGTTTTTTGATAGACATTGTAAAGTACGCATCTCTCAAAATATAATATCAATTCGACTTAAAATCTATTATTTCTTAGTTAGACAGTGTTAGGACAGTAATAGGGCCAGTCTTCAAGATTTAGATATTTTAATAAGCTAGACATCGTCTTCGTGTCTTCGGATTCCACCGCTGATCTCCGTGCCTGCAGCATCTACCTGAGCTAACATCAACCCCCCGCTACATTTGGTGTACGCGCGCTCGGTGGAAGGAAGAACATATACATAAGGGCAGTACCGTTTTTATCACTATTTTATGTGTTTATAAATCGTGTTTTCTTTTCTCAAAAATAAAAAGATGGCGTCAGCGAAATTCACAGGCCTAACGGATGTGCAAGATTTTCTATTACAATACAAGGCGATTGCATCAATAAAAGGATGGTCAGATGAACAGAAAAAGTTCGCCATACCGGCATATTTAGACGGCCCAGCGCTAAGATGGTATAAAACGAATTGCGCAAATTTTACTTCATATGATCAGCTTGAACAAAGATTGATTGAGCAATTTCCGTCCAATACCGATTATGCGCAACAATTTTATCACCGAATTCAGGGACCATCTGAGTCAAGCATTGAGTATTTTTATGTGTTGGAGGATCTAGCGACAAAAGCAGAAATAAACGATAATAAATTTATCAAACAGTTTATTATATCGACAGATAAAAATACAAAATATATGCTGGCCTCGAAATTATTCTCGTCGAAAGATGAATTGCGTAAAACACTTCTTCAATTGCATGATGTATTTATGCAAGAAAGAACTTCGCCACCTCAAGAAATTAAGCTCCCAGTTTTTGAGAATGATATGGGGATGCATTCCAGTGGGGACTGCGTATTTCAACCACGGGGCCCTGAACAGATGCGTACGCCTCAGTCTGAATACTACGCAACACCAAGAACACCGGCCACATGCGTAGGACCTAGGGTTGCCAGATGCAGTCAACACAATTCCGGGACAATTCGAGGGTAACGTTTTCGGTTGCTATGAATATGTACGAAAATATATTTTTTATAAAAAAATGGGTCAAAAAATATGGCAAATAATTAACCCACAATATCGGCTATCGATTCTAAGCATATTGTACAGGTTTTTAATTTTTTTTGAGTTGGTAAAAAAAAAATTGTATAGGATTCAAGCGTCGCTCACACAACCAATCCCATATACAAAAAAAATTAAAGACCTATACAATATACTTAGAATTGATAGCTGATACTGAGGGTTAATTATTTGCCATATTTTCTGACCCACCGTGTATATCTATGATTTTTTTCATATGTTGTTAGGTCCTCCGAGAATACTTTATACACAAGTTTGCAACTTTCAAAACCCTGTAGATACTAGTCGAGATATTGCAAAAGTTTCCAGATAGTTCGAAAAAACTAAGTGAAAAAGTCTGGTTTTTTTAGGGGTCGTTGCTTCTAAGTTTGTAAATTTAACTATAATCAGATCAGGTCTTTTGGTTGCGGAGATAGAGCAACTCCGAGATAGACTTTTTTTTTATTCACGATTTTTTTCAGTTTTTTTCCCAAGAAATTACTTAAAAAAAGCATTTTTTAGGTATTGTTTCGTAGACTTTTCTATAGTTGAGTAAAACTACAATTTAAGCCTAATTTGAGTAGGTACTCCTATTTTGGTTGCAGAGATGGAGATAGAACTAGTCAAAAATGGGCAATTTTTTCAAAAGTTAACGTCTTAGTATCATTTTCCGAAACACGTATCGACTCAAGTACTCAACTAATGTCCCTAGAGAAAAGTAATAAAAGAAAAATGTGTTGGTGATACGTTAGGGTAATTGAGGGCAACTCTCCAATTGCACAGACACGAAAAACGTTTGCATTTGAAAAAAAAAGTTTATCTTTGACTAGCTCTATCTCCAAGCAACCTAAAGACCAAGAGTACCCAAATTAGGCTTAAATTGTAGCAATATTGGTCAACTTCATAAAAATCTGTAAGACAATACCTGGAAAATGCTTTCTTTAACTAATTTACTGTCAAGAAATTAAAAAATGAAAAAATCCTCAATAAAAAAATATCTTTGAGTAGCTCTATCTCCACAACCAAGACCAAAGGCCGAGTTTGGCTCTGATTATAGCAAAAGTTAACTTTACAAATGTAGAAGGAGCAATCTCTTAACAATACTTCCTAAAGTTATTTTTTGTGAGCTATCTGAAAACTTACGCAATTAATTTCTCGCTCGACTACTAGAGGATTTTGAAAGTTGCAAACTGGTGTATAACTACTCTCAGGGTCGCAGGGGGCCTAGCAACATATTAAAACATCTTAGATATATGCGCGTTTACGACGTTGTTTGTATATAAATGAGGAATTTTGAGTAACAGGATATAAAAAAATATATTTATATTTTCGTAAGTTACATATTCCTACCGACCGAAAACGTAACGTAATCCTTGATTTGCGACGTTTTAAAATTAAAGTGCAGATTAACACCGTTTACAATATATTAAATAAATGTATTGGTACTAAATTTAAGTTTAAAAGATGAAAGAGAATTTAAGATATTGAATCTAAGATCTTAGAGATGTATGTAAAGGGTCTAGAAAAAAACTTACTTGATGAAAAAAAAATCTGTTACGTGGTACGTGGTCGTACCTATTCGAAATCCGGGACTATAAAGAGAAATTCCTGGACACGGGACAAGACCCGAAATTCCGGGACAATCCCGGAAATCCCGGCCATCTGGCAACCCTAGTAGGACCTAGTAATTTTCCTCACAGTGGTACTTCTACGCCGCAAAGATATAATTTGCGTCCACGTCCATGGAATACGATGGCAAGGGATTCCGCTGTCCAGAATTTGCCACGTAATGAAACTGGTTCGTCTCGTCACGATCACCCAAACTATCGTGCACGTCGGTAGATGATCGGGATTACGCGGCGTGTATAGATTTAAACCCGATCAATATTTCTAGTAGAAATAATTCCCCTTTTGTAAATATAGTTATAAATAATAGAAATTGCATAGCCTTAATAGACACAGGGGCTTCCGTTTCTTGCATCTCGAAATCTCTCGCCCAAAAACTTAATGTACATATTAATAATATTCCTTTTTTGCATTTAAGGACTGTATCCGGAGCATTTGTGTACGCCAGTGGTGAGTTACTCGAAGATATCAAGATAGGCACATTCGAGTGTAAATCGCGCTTCGTCGTGGTAGATATTCGTGACGACTTGGCTAGGCGACGTCAGAAGCGGGCATACGACAAGAAGGCTAGAGTCGTTAGTTTCCAGCCAGGAGACCTAGTCATGTTGTACTGTCCGAGACGTATAATAGGTAAGTCAAAGAAATTGTCAAAGTCGTATAGGGGTCCTTATAGAGTTATTAGAGCTACGTCAAATGTTATTTACCGGATAGGTACAGAAGATTGATGGTAGGTTTAATGCCAAGCAAGAGCTGGTACATGTAAATAGAATGAAGAAATATTGGGTGAGAATTTCTTGATGTAGAAAGCGTAACCTGTGTGTAGTATGTGTATATATGTGTCTTTTATAATTATTAGGATAATGACTTTTTCTTTCAGTGACATAGTGATTTTATTCTTAGTATTTTTTTTATAGGCTATCGAGCACATTGCCTAATGAATTTAAATAAATAAATGGCAATTATTAGTTATTATAAACGGTTTCATAATAATACTTATGATACCTCCATCATAGTCGTTTATAAATAGAAACAGAGATACCTTTTTAATTATTTTTCATTTTTTTTTTAAATATCTATCAGCTGCCTTTGTGTTCAAACAAATTAATTAATTTTAAATAATTTAATTTTTATTTTCTCTCTTTAGAACCTGCCTAGCTATGATTTATAATATGTTGCTTAAAGACCATGCTCACACCTTTGTTTTTTTTCATGTGCTGTCACCGTGGCGATTTGTGGAAGTTACTCTACGACCGTGTCTTCGAGGTATATCCATGGGCGGGCAGACGACCCCTCATATGTAAGGGACTGCACCCCATGGATCGCCAAGAAGAAAATGTTTAAAATATATTTGTGCGGTCGCTCGTTTGCTTTAAAGCTTACCTTTAAAAGAAAAGTATGTGACTTCCGCAAGTCTGTAATTTTTTATTGCAAGGAGAGGTTTCAAAGTTTACATAATTTAGCTTTTCGAACAATATTGTGTCAGGTTAGGATAGATCGATTAGATATGTCTGCGGACAGTTTTTTTTTTTCGTCGAAATTTGTTTTTGGTCCGAAATCCACCTTTTCTAATATTCATTATTGATTCAGATTTTCTTTTAAGAGTGTTAATTATATATAATGATTATGGATGGAAAGGTTGGTTATTCCTTACACAGGAACAGTCTTAGTTTTGTAAAAGAAAAATTTCGACGTAGGGTAGGGCCTTCGTTAGCTAGGCGGTTCCTCGAAAGGGGAGGAGGGAAATGTGGAGACTGGCCGAGTACAATCGGTTAGTTGACACATTCTCTTCCAAAAATAGGTAATTTTAAGCGTAGAATTGTGTAGCTTTTATTATTTAGTTTTTTTGATAGACATTGTAAAGTACGCATCTCTCAAAATATAATATCAATTCGACTTAAAATCTATTATTTCTTAGTTAGACAGTGTTAGGACAGTAATAGGGCCAGTCTTCAAGATTTAGATATTTTAATAAGCTAGACATCGTCTTCGTGTCTTCGGATTCCACCGCTGATCTCCGTGCCTGCAGCATCTACCTGAGCTAACATCAACCCCCCGCTACAGTACAAAGACTATGGGCTCTAGTAGCACCTATCAAACTGTTTAAAGCATTCTGTTTTACTTTAGGTACTATATATATTATAAGCTAAAACCCCTCTCTGCTCGCGATAAACTCAAAAACTACTAAACGGATTTTCATGCGGTTTTGCAATAGATCGACAAATTCATGAGAAGGTTCTGGTGTAAAACTTGTTGCGTAGAGTAGTAACTCGTGCGAGGCCCGTACGTTTCGCTAGTGTATACCGAATAACTTTCTAAGATACTTCAAAACACTCGATAATCAGCATAGTTCCCCTCACTACTTCAGTAAATTGTCCGTGGGATAACCGAGGTTTCTTTTTATCGCAAAATCGAAAACATTAGATGCGTAATCATCTAACGAGAGCGTCGGGTCCCCAGGGCCCGAGTAAATCAACAGGCAACTAGGCCAGTGGGGTACAACATGCGATATCATGACAACAGCCTATTTGCGACCCACTGCTGGGCACTTGCTACCACTTAGGTGGCCCAGTGCGGGTTGGTTACTTCACGATCTTTGAATTACTTCGTAGGTTTCCTTGCAATGTATTCCTTCACCTGGACGACGTTTAAAAGGGCTCGGAAGTGGTCTATTTGGTGAATAGATAATTTGATTCGATTTGATAAAAAGTAGCCTCTATGTCCTTTTCCGGGATTCCAAATCTCCAACCATTTTTTATTCAAATAGGTCCAGCAGCGATTGAAGCGTTAACAGACAGACAGACAGAGTTACTTTCGCATTTATAATATTACTTAGTATGGATATGGATAACAAAGGTTTCATACGTATAGGTAAGCATTTTGATGTCAGGGATTTTCACAAAATATTATATCTACCTAAATCCCGCTCTAGACGCGACATACTTCTAAAAATATGCAAAAATGATTTGCTTCGAGGAGCCTTGTGAAGCGTAAATAAAATACGTAAAAATACACTCGCACTCTTATAATAAAAAATCACTATCACACCGCTTTCTGCGGGAAGGAAAATCAGTGCATTTTAAATTTGCGGCAAGGGTACTGTCGGGATGTAAAGTGTTACTTCAAATTTCAAATTAATTTAAACTAGCTTTTGCCCGCGACTTCGTTCGCGTGGAATACGGTTATAGCGTTCCCGCGGGATCTCAGCGTTCTTCCGGGATAAACACTGAACCCGTTGTTTAAACCGAACTTAATATGTATGTAGCCGGTTTAGAAGTTTCATACAAACTTTAGCCCCCTTTTTACCCCTTTAAAGGTGGAATTCCCAAAAATCCTCTCTTAGTGCTCCTTTCAGCTCTGTACGACTAGTAGTTTCGGCTCTGCGTTGATCGATCAGTCAGTCAGTCAGTTTCTTGTTTTATATATATAGATTAAGTATTTCTGAAGTGACGAGTAGTCTGAAGTGCCTTCTTTTGCTAAAAAAATATTCACCCGTTTGACTCTCCGATAAAACATAGGTACCATTACATACTTAAATGACAGCTCACACATTTAAAATAGCCTTCTCATTTCTTTCTTAACTACTAAATGGCTGTGCGAAATGCCTAAATGTATGGAACGTGGTGCCAACCTCATTATGGTTCGATCAATCGTAATCACACACTCTTTCTTTACTAATTTAGGTACTAGCTTGGACTTCGTCCGCGTTGATAGCTTTCCCGCGGGAACTTATGTGTTTTTTTTCGGAATAAAAAATAGCCTTTCCCGGGACTCTGACTACACATCTCCTACCAAATTTCATCTAAATCGGTCCAGCGGTTTAAGCGTGAAGAGCTAATCGACAGACAGAGTCACTTTCGCATTTATAATATAAGTATGGATTCATTATAATTTATATTGACCGCGCCAACTTACCAATTCAAGGCTAGTTAGCTATACTTAGACTTACGTCCCCCAGTGTACAAGAGGTGGCTGTAGTTGGCGCAAGAGCGTTTCCCTGTAGCGCGATTGTAAAAAGAGGTTTTTACGGTCCTTGGGGATCGTGTGTCCTTATTTGCGCGAGCGCGTGACCGAAACTCTGCATTCCACTTCAAATGGCCTGAAACTCTAATGAAGCATTCCATTTCATTGTTTATTACTCTTTTGATTAGCAAAAATTTTTCTTGGGTGAAAATAGCTGAAAATTAGTTTTCTCAGATAGATCTACTAGACTTATAGGTATTCCAAACTTCTTCCAAATCGTTAGAGCCCCTTCTGATATCCGAATATACAAGATTATCTATCTTTGATTAAGATTACTAGGTATACAATATTAGACGGTATAAATAAGAAATTAGGTGTCCCTTTTTTAGCGTGGAACGAATCCGAATTTAATCAAACAAGCTAGGTATATTGTGCTCCAATTCATACTCTACCGACCTGTGAAGACTTCGTGGAAATATGTTCAGTGGTTCCGGACGTTAACAAACGGACAGACAAACATATAAACAGAAAGAGAAAAAATATACATATTATGTATATAGGGTATTCCCGAGCCGCAATGATTACTCAACTGTACCTAAAAAAATATCATGGTAAATACCATGCCAGTAAAATGCAAACATAAACAAACGTAGAAAGAAATCGTATAATTCAAGGGAAAGCTTTTATATTTCATAAAAATAATTTAAAGAGATCCATAATATTTATATTTTATTAATTAAAACTCAACAATAATCTCACAAATGAAATAATAAATTAAGGAAACAATGTGTTGTTACAGTGATGGATCTAATATTAGACCTTGAAAAAGGTGAATTAATATAACATATCGACTCAAGTATTTAACAAGTTGGTTAATTTGCAGAAGTTTAAAGTGATGGTACAAATGCACTTCACCATCTTTCTCGTTTAGAAACATGGAAAGTCACATGAGTACACCCTACTCGTATCTACAAACGATATAGTGAAGTGATAAACTATTGGATTAAGTTCACTTCTGTGCCCCTAAATAGTTATTTAGGTCCAGTCCAGTCCCCACTTGCGGACAGTGTTAAAGTTCACACGTGGAGACTTGACCTGACATTTGTCACATATTTTAGAGGTAGAAGCAATTCCTCGGAGGAATTCCACGTGAACATCTATATTTTTCATTCCCATCAGGATCTGTCGAAGGATTAGTAAGTAAAGTAAGGCCGAAATGCATCTGAAAAGTTACCACATTGTGTCACTAACTAGCGAGTCAGTAATAATGACTAGGTTAGCAATACACGTATCACATTGCGTATAGCATTGATTAAAAAAGTGATAAATAAAATCTTAGACCAACCGTTTATTTTGTAAGTATTGGTTTTTAGTTAAGCTGAGGCTTTGTACTCCTATTTCTAGTGAGTCTAGTGTAAGCAAACTAGTGTATTAACTATGTATTTTTATACTCAATAAAGTTTATTATTATTATTTTCGCTGAAGTAAAGTTAAATGACTAAGAAGTTGGAAATAGCGACGAATCTACCAAATCAATTCAGATTTTGTGGATCGAGTTAAGAAATAAACAGCCGGTCTTGAGTAATATGTAACAACGAGTTAAGTATCTGGCAAGCACACTTTACTTTAGTACGTATTCATTGAAGTCTGTTTAACTTATTATTAAGAAAGAAAAGAAAATTAAGTACAGATTGTTCAGTAACAGATAAGAATCTAACAGAGGCTACCTTATTCGTAAATTTACATCTCCCATCGGTCGTTTCGATTTGTACATCTTACAACAACGCACGTGGCACATTTCATAACAAGCATTATAGATTGATATTTTTAATATCGTCCAAACATTTTGATTGGCATTGCTTTCGCAATGCTTAAAATGTTCGAGTGTCGAGTTGAAATCTGCCACGCGATCGCAAACTATGATCATATATTACATTTACATTTAATTTTAGGTTAACTTAAGATTAGCTGGTCTCGACTATTGCTCCGTGCCCGTGATCCACTGGAGGTACTTGAAGGACCGCGACTGCAGGGGGCTGGCGCGGTGGTCCACGGGTCCCCGGTGCTGGTAGACTGGCTGCTCTCTGGAAATAAACAACATTTAGAGGTTAGAATTATACGCAAACTGCTTTGTGTTACTAAAATTCTATTTGAAAAAGTTTATTAAAATTGAATTTTAAATTAAATTAAAGGAGGAATTCCCATTATGGCGGACTAATTAATTCATTTATAGCTTCTAACAGCGGATAGCCGCCAGTAAATATCGCTCTTTAGTTCATCGTGCAGCGGAATTGCTCCCGCCGTGTAACATCTACCACGGTGGCCGGAATTCTAGCTTAACATAAGACTTACCTAGGTTCAGCTGAGGCACGAGCGTGGTAAGCAGGCACATTCGGGTTGTGGTAGCCCTTCGAGTGTGGAGCCGTGGCAGCCGTCAGGGTCTGCGCTTGTACCGGCGGGTGCTCCGACTGGATGGGTCCAGAGTAGCTATTCGGGTTGTAGCGGTCCACAGATACACCGCGCGGCCTCTCGAGCACCGGAGCTTCTGAGGGCTTGACGTACGAGCTCACCGGCCGAGCTCGACCTAGGGTGTTGCTCTTTGTAAATTCTTGAGACTCAGATACCAACTCCGACTCAAAACTCCTCTCCCTCCAAGACTGAGGTCGCAACGTCTGACTCCACGATGGCGTCGGCGTGTACTTGGCGTTCGGGCTCTTTGCGTAGTTAGGCTCCGATTCCCATGGTGGGTTCACAGACTGTTGTGTGTGATATTGAGTCTGAGATGTTTTCTCTGTGAACTCCCTGAGTTCCTTTCGCCATTGAGGCTCCGATTGCTCAGTGGGTTGGTCATTGTTGTCGTAATAGTATTGTGGCGAGGGATTGGGTTGCGCTTGGAACTTACTCTCCCCCGGCACGTAGGTCGATTCTGGAACGGTGATGTACCGTCTTTCATATTCACTGTAATAAGTTTTGCGACCGGGTTGGCGCGGAGGTTCTGCTGCATTCACGCTCTTAACAAACGACTGGTTCGGTGCTGGAGGCACGTAGGCTGTTGGAGGTGGTTTGCTAAACTTGGTCTGCGGGGGCTTCCAGCCCGGATGAGCGTTAGGGCTAAAGGTGTTTGGTGTCTGTGATGGTTGAGGGACGTCTGTTCTTGGCTGGAAGAAGCTTGAAGAAGCCGGTGCGACATAATTAGGATCTTGCTCCCATGGAGGAGGGACGTAAGAGGAAGAATACTGTTGCGAGGAGTTCGGGTAGCTTGTTTCTTGGCTGCGGTTTGAGTACTGGTTAGATTGGACATTAATACTGGGTATGGTGTCGACGTTGCTAAGGTTATTATTTCCCCAGCTGGAAGGTTTAGGAGTGTAGCTTGGGTAGCTATTCTGCTGGTAAGTATTAGTTGACACTTTGGAGTAATCTTGTGTGCTCTGGCTGTAGGAAGGTTGATATTGCTGCTGGGGCTGCTGCGGTAGAGGCTGCTGCGGTAGAGGCTGTTGCTGTTGAGGCGGTTGCGGTTGAGGCTGTTGCGGTTGACTCCATAGCTGGCTGGCAGGAGGAGCGGTTGAGGGTGTCAAATTATTATAAAGAACATTTTCATTCCTGCTTTGCTGATACCACTGCGAGTTTGTGATAGTACTCGGTTTAACATTACTGACATTGACGATTTCAGATTGCGGTTCCTGAGACCATCTTTGTTCATACGTTTGATTATTGTATTGGTTGCTATAGTTATTTTGGTACACTTCGGAACCGGGCATTTGGCGTTCAGTGCTCAATCTATCCAGAAGCAAGCTGTGTCGCCTCTCCGTTCGTGGTGGTTCTGGGGTGTAAGCTGGCGTGTACGGTTTAGAGGGTTGAGGAGACGTTGAAACCCTCTCGCGATTTGGCGCAAAGTAAGTCTTCATGGTGGGTATGCCCGATTGAGTTATCTGCTCATAGGTATTATCTAAAGTTTTTGTTGTTCTATTTACAGTAACAATGTTTTCAACCCTGTTGTATTCCGTTTGTGTGCTTAAAGAACCCGCTGCGACAGGGCTAGTGATGATCTCCGTATTTTGTGTGTGGGATTTGGTTACGGTTTCGGTCGCTCCAATGGGCTTAATTTCAACATCTTCTACCTTTTCGAGGGGAATCGATGGCTCTCTCAATGGGACTTTCTGTTCTAATTTCACTGTTACAGAAACCGGCTCGTCGGCTTTTTCTTCTTTTGGTGCGGGTTTTTCTGCTTCAGGCTCTGATTTCTCAGAGTTTGCCGGAACCTCTGATTTTTCGACAGGTGCTGGTTTAGGTTTCTCTTCAGGCTCAGACTCTATTTCTTCATCAGTATACTCTGACTCTTCATCGTCTTCCTTTGACTTGTTTTCCTCCACTGGTACAGGTTTTACTTCAGGTTTTGGTTCAGGTGTTTTGGTTTCAACTTTGACTTCCTCAGTTTCTTCATATTCTTCTTCTTCCTCTACTTCTTCTTCCTCATTTTCCTTTAAGACTTCTTCCTGTTTGCTTTCAACAGGAGCAGCTTTCTGAACTACTGCTACCTCTTCTTCTTCCTCACTTTCTTCCTCTTCTTCATCTTTTTTCGTAATAGAAGCTTCCTGCTCTACAGGTTCGGCGGCCGGTTTCTTCACAACTACTACTTTTTCCTCCTCCTCCTCTTCCTCTTCTTCTTCCTCTTCTTCTTCAGCTTTTTCAACAACCTGGACTTTTTTCACTTCCGGTTCAGAAACTTTGTTTTCTACAACCTTTGTTTCTTTGACTGGTTCAACGACCTCTTCTACTTCCTCTTCGGATTCTGGCTCATTTGTTTCGACAGTAACCTTATGTTTGGTTGTTGTTGCTGCAGTGCTCTCTTCCTTCTTCACGATGACTTTTTGGGCTTTTTCTTGAACAACCGATACCCCAGGCTCTCCGACAATTTGTTTTCCAGTCTCGTGCTCTTCTTCTTCTTCCTCTTCCTCAACCTCTTCTTCAGAGAATTCCTGTTTCGGGATGGTTTTGGTTTCAGTTTTAGTTTTAATAGATATACTTCCATCACTTGCTGTTGTTTTAGTTGTAGTCTTTGTCACCTCTTCTATGGATCCGTCAGGTAGAGTCTTTTTCAGCACCTCTACTTTAGTTTCCGTTTTAGATCCAGACTTTTTCGCGGGTAATTTCACAACAAGTTCCGCCTCGGCGTCCCCATTATGATCCCCATTTTGATTTTCAACATTACTTTCCGATTCTTCAACTTTCCTTTCTTTCTTTACGACTCTTTTGACGACTTTAACTTGTTTCTGAAAAATAAAAAGATTTAGTTGAATATATGCTTGTGTTTGGCTTATTTTCTTATCCATTGTACAACCGTAACAAGTATGTTTGAAAGCATTATAACCATTTAATTACTAATTATTATCAAAAGTAAATTTGACTGCGTGACAAAATTTATAAAATAAGGCCATTAATGTATTTAATTTTAAATAGTTTCCAACTGAACGATATATTTATATGTAAAGAAGATAAGCATAAAGTACTTAACAATATATGCAATTACTGAGTTCTAATTAAGGCAATTTGATTGATATCTTTCAATCAAATTGCCTTTATTAGAACTCATTTTCTCGTTAAAACCCATCACAATACAAAAAATACCTACACTGCAAGCATTACATGACGTCACATCACTGATTATGATGATGATAAGCTATGTGAATATTTTTACTCAACCCTATTGTGAATATTTTTACTCAACCCTATTAGATGCCTGCGTATAGCCGGAAATTTTTCATTCGACTTTATAAATTAGTCATGCTTAATAAAAACACAAATCAAGATTTAAAATAAATTGTTAACTCACAATTAACATGCTTCTCTAGTCGTCTCAAAAATCTTTAACATTGTATACTAGATAAGCATAGCAGACTAGGTAAACACATAAATATATATAAATATAATATATATACAGTAATTTTACATCAACCTGTTCGTCACTGCTCTCCGTTATATCTTCAGCAGGTTTGCTTTCTATAGCACCATATAACGTAACATTAACATCCACTTCCGGTAGATTCACTGAACAAGTTTCATTAACTTCCTTGTCAATACAAATGTTTCCTGCCTTTTGTTCAGATGAAATAATATTATCATTAAAAATAGGAACTTGTACGTCTTTGCTATCGAATCTAATTGGTTCGATATTTATAGATTCTGACGTTAAGATACTACTGCTAGTTTCTGTATTATTAGGATTCCTTTGCAATGCACTACAATCTGTGTCAGCTTCGTTTCTTTCGGGCTCATTTGACATCAAATTCGCAGCTGCAGCAGTTTCTGTATATGCAACGTTTGCATTATTCGGTTGTTCTGGTAAAGTTGTTGTTGCTTGGTTGGTTGCATACGCAGGAACAGAATACCTCTTGTTCTCTGGTCTCTCATAGTACATCGGATCTGTGGTCAAATATTCTGCTTCGTAACTGATTTCTGGTAAAGTTGGTGTTGTAATACCATCACTGCCATAATTCGTTTTCGGTAAAGTATTATTATTTGGCGAATAGCCGTATTCAAACATTGACGCTGGCCTGTTATTGTATGCGTTGTTTGTTTGTGGAACCTGTGGCGCTGTTTTGGTTATGCTGTTTTGCAGCTGGTCGATGCGTGTTTGAGCAACTGGTGGGTTTGAAGTTTGTGGCGTCTCCGTTCTTTGTGGAGGCACCCGATTGCGATCTGGGTTGCTCCTTGATCTTAACAGCGACTTAGGGTTAGCCGGCAACGTGAATCCTGTCGGTATAACTTGCACTGGTAAACAACTGAAGTTGGGCACTGCTATGGGGGTGGACGGAGTCGGTGGGGATTGTATCTGATGGGCAGGCACTTCAGGGACCCCTTGGTTCATGGCATTCCTCATCAGACGCTGCGCCATTCGCTCGGACTTGATTTGCGACAGATCCAGCCCTCCAGGGAGGTAGGAGAACGGTTTTCGCTCCCGCCCCATGGCACTGTGCAAGGCCGACGGCGGATTCATTTCGCTGAAATAAGTTTTCCGGTATTACAGACTGCACGTTTATCGTATATAGTTTATGGCCAGTATAAATATTCCAGTAAAAACGCCAGAGGCATCGAACGGACGTACAATGGCAACGATTTGGCAATTTGACAAAACAGTAGAAAATAGATATGAGTTACTCACGAGGTCCGATGTTAACCGCGCGATATTATATTTACTTCCTGTGTGCGGCGCGCCGTCCACGTTTCACGTGTAACACTGGCACTATGATGGAGATAGATTTTCACATGACTAGATTTGTGACAGGTCGCGTATATTTGTGGTGGAACATGCAGATATGAAAGCGGCAGCGGTTAAATTTAGCGCGGCGTCGTAAACGTTGGGTCCGGGAGCCGCGCGCGGCGCGTGCGCCGCCTGCCGCCTACTGCCGTCTGCGCGGACCCGCCATGTATTTTGGTCGCGGCCCCAATATCTACGAATAATATCGCCTCGTCCACAATTTGTTAAGCGAATCGTCACAACAGCTTCCGACTTCGCGATTATTGTTTGTTGGGTTTCCATTCACTGTTCCACCTGTCTTGATGCCACGTGTGGCGTAAAAAGTGATAACAAGCACGCGAGCTATTTTCATGAGCGATATTTAGAAGGTCGGTTGTATCGAATGCGACTCCTTAACTGCTTCTTGTATTAAATTGAATACGGCTACTAACCGTTGCGGTTGGTGTCTCGATTTGTAAAGATTTAAGAATTATAGGTTGTATGAACTTTGGAGTGATGATTTGAGTGCATCACTTAGTCAAAATCAGCAAACTCGGCATGAATGCTTGAGCCGGTTTTATCTTCAGAAAGAGCATATTTGATGTCAAAAGTAAGTCCATCTTTTCTTTTCGTGCACTTTTCCATCTTGAAATCTGTTGATCCGTGTTAATGTAGTGAATTCTTTATTTAAAAGCAGCCGAGATTTACTGCGAGACAGCGGCAAGTATCACCCCGCAGTTGGCTCCATACCAAACATCTGATTGGAAGTTTATTACATTCATTGCATTCGACGCTTGCAATAACGAATAACGAACTTTCATGAGTATCCAATTACGTGGAGAAATTAGTGAATCCATTCGAAAGCGTCTAAATTGTTAATAACGTACATAAGCATGACATTCAGTTATTCATTCAAAATTCAATAGCAAAAAAAAAACAATAATGTATTCATTAAATTGGCTAATTTCGGGCACTTGTATACGTCAGAAATGAAATTACCAACGCTTCCAAGACCCATTGCGAAGAAGCGCCGCAACAAACACGGCGGAAGATGTTATTAAAAATTACAATTTCACAGTACCAGTAGGCACATTTACAAGGAAACTTACGCATTACTTGCTTAATCTAAAAGGCCAACACTACAGGGCATGGTACACAAAATACTAGCAGCATTGCCACGTTGGATGGCACTCAATCTCTATGCGAGATAGAGGCCAATTTTGGTTACCAGAGGCCTCACTATTTTAAGGGGGGTTTGTTCCGAAAGCCGGCAACATCCAGGCCAGGACTTTTGTAGGCAACTCATTCGTAAAATATTGTCTAAAACATTAAATTTCATTTACTATCAATTAGTTTCATCCCCTAAACAGATGGGTGAAGTTTATCACTAATACCGATCTTAGACTATATCCCAGAATATTTAATAGTACTACATACAGAATGGTCCACGGAATCACCCGCCTGAATCTAGCCCGCGCGCAACTCGCGCCCATCTCGCCTTGACGTCATTTCTTTCATCCGGAGATGGAGAGTGAATCATTGGCCCGCATTCTGGTACACACACATTTACATGTGTACAGACGTCCTCGCACGCACACAGACGTCCTCACACGCAAACATTGACACTTCATTCGAATTGTGTTCGAAATCGTGCTTTTATAGGCCGTGTCCACCCTGTGCATAACGGTTACACGGTTGCTGATATTATAGGACAGTAATTTCAACGCTTGCGCTACTAGGTATAAGCTATTATAAAGTTTTATTACTTGACAAGTGGTGAGAGTTTGTATTACACTACACACTACGATTCTAAAACTGGCCCAACTTAAAACGAACTGTTTGATTATTTATTTTAATAACAAGTGTATTTAAAATACTTGGCATTTTCAAGGCAGTCGTGCCTTTTTATCACTGATTTAATGGTGTGTTATCGTCGGTAATTTACCACTAGTTATTATTACTATTCAAATTCTTATCAACAGCTGAATAAATAAACTTTCAAAATAAAATGTGTCCATTACAATATTGGACAATAATTTAATTTAAAAGAAAAACCGTTTAGAATCGCTCTTCATATTAAATTTCAATTTATTGCGTTATAAATTAGAGCGTAATATCCAGTTCCTTCCTACCTGTAATTGAAGACTGCTCATAAAATATTTATTACGGCATTTCGTCTCCGAATCTAATGGTTTATTGAGAGAGGAAGTCCGAAAGATATGAACTTATCATCCTATTTTTAAAAAAAGAATTCTTGAAATGGAGATGCCGACTGGGATTAATACTTTAGTCTTGAAATGTTTTGACCGGTACCAGCAATATCGGCTTTTTTCGACGTATTATATTACCTAGTTTGTATAAACAATCAACGTTATTGTTGTTCTAAAAGTATTCCTACCGTTTTCTTGAAGCTTTTAAATTACGTCTTGGCTTAAAATAACGACCCTTTTTCACTTATCCTAAGTTCTTTACACAACTTATTAACCTGATTCAATATTTATAAGACATATCGCTTAATATTGGGTTACTCGAGTTAAGGGCGACCGCGGTGACGCCGAACATGCCCTCAATATTTTATAAAGAGCCCTCGCCTCGGAAGTGTACAAAGGACTCCGATTAAGAGCTTCATTGATATCCTTCTTTTGACATCGGTTTAAGAATTAAGTACTGTTTAAGAAGAGTGTTTCTTGACGCGGCTTGAAATTCGTGAAATCGGATGCGTGTTGTCATGTTATAAGAAGAAACAAGTCGAAGATTTGTCCATAGAAAGTTGAAAACGGATAATAGTCAATATATTTTAGGTATGATTTTAAATACTTAAGTACTTACTTTGACCTCAGTCGTTGCGGATTCTCCATTGGTCGCCATTCTGTAAAAAGGAGAAAACTAAATTTAGTAAATATCGTGTTAGTTTTAATGTATTTTACGTCACCCATGGCCGTAAAGTGTGATTTTCTGCCCGCTACGCGGAGAGAAAATCTCACTTTCTGCCCAAGGCAAGACGTAAAACTTTTGACAAACCACGGGCAGAAATTCGTAAAGCCCCAGATCGGATATTTATGGCCCTCACCTTCGGTTCGGGTCACAAACACCTGCGATCTGGAACATTAACGAATTCACTGCCCTAGGTCTGTAATGTACTATTACATCACCCTTGGCCATAAAGTGGGATTTTCTGCCCGCTACGCGGAGAGAAAATCCCACTTCTTGGCCAAGGCAAGACGTAAAACTTTTGACAAACCACGGGCGGTAATTCGTAAAGCCTCAGATCGCATATTTATGGCCCTCACCTTCGGTTCGGAAACCTGCGATCTGGGACATTTACGAATTTACCACCCTAGGTCTGTAATGTACTATTAATTGAACTGCTGTAATGATACAACGCTTTCAGTGCCTAAAGCCCACCATGCAAAGCTACATAGTGTGAGCAGAGGAGACACGGGCACTAAACGCGAAAATTTAACAGACGATGACTTAGCATGGTTTACGTCAAGTCATCGTTCGCAATGTCCTACGAAATCTGGCGACATCGCGCGACTTATGTCCATAGCGAATTAGCGACGTCCATGTCGCTTGTCGAGCGAAGTCGAGTGAAGTCCGGCAACGTCACGTCACTTCACCCGACGTCGCTGGCGACACGTGTCTCAGGACATTTGCCCCCTAATGCATCCCTGGCTTTGAAGCCGTTCCCTGACCCAGCATCGTCAAACTGATCATGTACGAGTAAGATCACACTTTTCTAAGAAATTCTAAAAGTTAAAAATATAAAAAAGCATATGTTAAAATTGATAAAAATGGACAGCTTTCGTTACACGTTTCACGAAACTTCGCTCGATACAATTTAATTCCAAAGTAACCTCTAACTCGGACCTTTGATTCAACTTTTCTCCAGTTTATTATATCAAGCAGTGTAAAACCAAACCTACTGGAAAAATGATCCATATTAAATGCATAAATTGACAGCTTTATAAATGCCATGTTTTTAGACGGTATTTTTAAAGAAATTAAAACGTGTTAAATACTAACTAAATCGGGCGTTCTGTGCGTAGCGCTTTCTCTTTCACTCGTTGCACGAGTGACAGTGACGGCTGAGCTGGGTATAGGAGCGGCCTGAATCTGGACGGCAAAATTATATCGCGTAATGACGTTTCTATATGGAATGACCGCTCGGCGCCATATTTTTAACGACGGCGACTTTTTTGATGCAACACGAGCTTATTCCAGTAGAATTTTAGTTGATCGACGAGTTCAATAACCACTACGTCTATTTTAGCTCCTACTTTTATCATTCACTTTATTACAAAATGGCATTACGCTTCAATATTGAAACAGATGGCTATGAAATCCGTTCACTCCTTTATTTATAGAAAAGTACCGGACTATCTTATTAGCCTTTATTAATGTGTTAATATTAAGTATACATAAGTAGTTATTATATTATGTTAATTCTATTTTAGAAACATTTGGGATGCCACCTGTGTCAGTACATTCGCTTTGTCGCATTTATCCGGGACGACACGGGTGGCAGGCTCGGCTGCTGAAGCGGCTGCTCGACAGAAGCACGCGAAATATTAGTTAGGCACTGGCGGCCTCCTACGAGTTTGTCCCTGTGGCCGTGGAGACTGCGGGACCTTGGGGTCTGGAGGCAAGGTCACTCGTTTATGACTTAGGCCGTAGAATTAGGGATCGAGGTGGTGACCCCAGCTCTGGGTTTTATCTCGTCCAGAGGTTGTCCATCGCCATTCAGCGCGGTAACGCCGCTAGCGTGTGATGGGCACTTTTGGGCGGGAGCAAACTCGGGGCGGATAGTTGATTTGACTTTAGATTTTAGGTTTAATTTTGACGAAGCATGGTGTGGATTTAAATATGTATCTATGTGTAATATTCGTGTTTTTTGCAATAAACTATTTAGTTTTTTTTAGAAACTAAAATAGAAAAGACAGTGTGTATGTTACAAATGTCACGGGGAAGTTTGTGTGTTTCTTTACCTAGAACGTATTTGTAATATTTATGTAGAAATATTTTTGCATGCGATGCGACTGATCGTTTGGAACAGACTTTAAAATATTTCTAAATAAATAATCATTAATCATGGAAACCTAAATAATTTTAATTTAACTACGCACAAATGTCATACTTCACTACCTGGTATAAAACAAAGTCGCTTTTTCTGTCCCTATATCTCTATGTATACTTAAATCTTTAAAACTACGCAACCGATTTTGATGCGGTTTTTTTAATAGATAGAGTGATTAAAGAGGAAGGTTTTAGTATATAATTTGTTATAGTTTAACGCTCGATTCCCGCGGGACCGCTATAACTGAATTCCACGCGGACAAAGTCGCGGGCAGATGCTAGTCCTTTATAAAATAAATATGTTGTTAACTATACAACTTTTGCATGCTGAGTTCACCTAAAATTGGTGGAGCACTTGTACTTTAGAATACTTTGCTTGTTGTAATTAGATTTAAGATAATTGTATCCGCTGTTGGTGATCCTATCAAATAAAATAAAACAATTTTGAATCTGACGAAACAGTTGGTTGTAAAGGATACAAAAAGTTTCATAAACACGGATCCATTTATCGATCAATCATAGATGATATAAATTCTATTCAACTAATAGAGTGGTCACACGTGGAAATAAATCGAGCCCAAACCGGGTTCCGCTTGACCATAACTCGGACACTGTTTCCAGCAATCCGTTCTCCGGATTTATGCTCTCATAACTCCTCACTGCGATTGATTGCACTATTGTGAATGATTAGCTTTGCAGGTACACAACACAAACCGATGTTGTAGCCGTCGTGGTAGCCTCGTGGTTTGAACTACCGCCTCTCACGGTGAGAGTCGGGGGTTTGTACCAGAAGCAGTGAAAGTGAAGATTTGTTTAATGAAGAAGAAAGTGTGCTAAAAAGCTGGAAGGATTACTTTCAAAGCTTATTTGAAAAGATACAAGTGGCGCATGTTGATTTAACGTTATTCAAAATGATATAGTGAAAGTGAAATTAGTCTATGTAAATGAAATAATGGAAGCAATGAATAGTTTTAATGTAGGTAAGGCTGCGGATGCGATAGAGTTTAGAGTTAGAGTTAGCCGAGATGTTTAAAGCTGGAAAGGGTGTAGTTGCGAACCAGTTGTACTACCTTTTCAACCTGAGTTTACTTGTGTGCAAAATTGGATTAGAATTTACCACTGAACTTTTCGGTGAAGGATACCTACGCATCTGCGAAGTAGTCAAGGATGTGTGTGAAGTCCCCAATCTGCACTGGGCTTGCGTGGGGACTAAGTATAGCCCAAACCCTCTCGCGATGAGAGAAGGCCTGAGCTCAGCAGTGGGGTGGGACCCAAATAGGCTGTAATTAGTAGAATACTTGATGTTGGGGATGCGAAAGTAACTATCTGTTGCTTGTTATCAGGAGCTACTAATTTAAGTGAAATTTGTGACAATATAGATACTCCTTAAGTACTAAAGATCGATAAAGATAAGACTGCCCACCTGATGGGACGTATTCACCAGTCATTACGGAAGTTGTGTACGAAAAATATGAACCCGAAACAACGAGGCTGCTTTGCGACATTAAAATTAAACCGGGGGTGGTAGCTATCCAGCTGGGCACCATGCTAAACTTCTTGGATATTTCAGGCAAGTTTTAAATTAGCAAGCACTATGAAGACTCATTAAAGAATGAGACGAAAAATTATAGCCAATATTAAACACGTATAGGCACGACACAACTTATAAAAAAGACGCGCGGCAAAGGACTTAATCCGTTGTCGCAAAGTGAATAATAGGGATGACGACGATATCAGGAAGATTATTGAAAAGTATTGGAGACGTATTTTTCTTTTTTCACGTAATCAAACTTATACGGAGATATATTGAGTTGAAATGTCGCGTGAGGTCACGGTTAGGTACGATTTATACCTAACGGTGACGTAGTTAGCCCCCACTCTCCAACTTTAATGCGTTTTAACTTAGTCATTCTTTGTTAATTTGATAAAACAAAAAATATGTGTCTAATATTTTTTTATTACCTGACTGACGGACTAATTAGAATTTCGATTTCTTCACCCTGTCGTCATCCCTATTGCTTAACCCACACGCCTTCTAAGTTGTATAAAGCTGTATCTATGTATAGGTACAATTATTCATGCACAATATGACCCCACCACAGCGCTGGAGCCACGCCAAGGTAATTGTTTATTGGACGATCCTAACAACTTTAATACCTATATTTACTGATCTCGGAGACGTTAATACCTACACGGAGTACCGAAGCCAACGGAGGAGACACTTAGAGCACTCACGAGTTGGTTTTTCGATTTCGAAACTTATTGCGACTATAAAATATGTATGTATCTAGCATGGATTACATTCATGACAGAATCCCGCGGGCAAAATGGAGATGAGGCACACCTCTAGTTTTCGAATAAAATTGGTACTTTAAAAGTTACTAAGATACTTAGTAAGTTTTGTAAATACAAAACGAGCCGCAATGCGAAATCTTCTTATATGTATATAAAAATGAAACGCCGTGTGTCTGACTAAGGCTCGAACACTGCTGGACCGATTTCGCTGATCATTTTTGTTTTGTTCACTGTGATACAGGGAAGGTTTAAAAAAAACCGCAAAAGTCAAAAGGAACAGCTAAACAAAGAATCGACTTCGGGTGATACGAAGTTCACCGGGTCAACTAGTTTATAATAATTATGAACAGAGACTGTTAAAGAATGGAACTCTCTTCTGTCTTATGGTTTCCCAGACAGTTACGATCCAGAGGTCTTCAAGATTAGAGTGAATAGGTATTTACTGACCCAGTGAGCTACACCTTTGACCTCATCATCACTTTCCATCAGGTGAGATAGAGGTCAATCGCTGAATAAATAAATAAAAACATGTTTTAAGGCCTTGATGTATACATGGTGGGTCAGAAAATATGGCAAATAATTAACCCACAGTATCGGCTATCGATTCTAAGTATATTGTATAGGTCTTTAATTTTTTTTGAGTTGGTAAAAAAAATTATTTTGTATAGGATTCAGGCGTCGCTCACACAACCAATCCCATATACAATTATTTTTTTTACCAACTCGAAAAAAATTAAAGACCTATACAATATACTTAGAATCGATAGCCAATACGGTGGGTTAATTATTTGCCATATTTTCTGACTCACCGTGTATATAAATATTTTAATAATGTAGTGTATGCTACTGCTACATAATAAAGGACCTTAAAACACAAGTATGTACAACGAGCTAGGCCGCAGGTAAAAGGTATTAAACACAGCAAGTCTTGGAAAAATAGCACCTCCGCGATGGTCAATACGTGGCCATATAAATCTCAGTTTAGTGCCGCGAAGACAACGGTGCAATAACGGTTGCAATAATATTGTTACTTCCTCGATAAACCACTCTATTCTTCATGACAACTATTTTCACCTACACAATTTATTTTTATTTATTTTTTTGCATCTGACTCTGAGTTCGGGGCTTGGGCTCTAAAAAACGTTTAAAAACTTTTTTTAAGGACATGTCTATCTAAGTATGATAATTAGTTTCAGACGCTATTACGATCACGCTTGTGAATAAATAGGGAATATATCAAGAATATACATATAAGTACAGTGATAGCTCGATGCCTTTATCTCGTGAATAAATACGACGGAGGCGGGGGAAGAACGGTCCCGAGCTGCATACGCCACCGTGCCACAGAAGTAGTAATAACCAATAACTGGAACTACCTCTTTGACCAAATTTTGTGCCAGGTGCGCGGGGGTGATGGGTGTAAAAAGCTTGGATCTCTCTTTATCCGACCTTATAACGAGAGATAAAGACAAAAGAAGCTTCGGGCCAAATTTTTGGCACGTTTTTGAACTGTCTTTAAGCTCAATTTTTATTTAGTCGAAATTGTCACTACTCGCTCCAGATCTACTGATTGACTGAGACCTTCATGGTCAACACAGCTTCGCTGACTGACGTATGGTTTAGACTATGGATCAAGAATAGATCCGGATCAACGAACAGGATCACCTACTCCAGTTGGTTATAACCACCCTGCGTGTCAAGAGTATTAGGCACGGATCCAAGGAGCATTAACCCCGTTAAGCTTTCTCGAGATCTATGTCATAATAAACTATTTTTCAAGGATAGAAATAGATCCGAATAAACTGAGTGCATGTTTTAAAATATCTTGCTTAGAATATCTGCTGCAAAAAATGTTCTGAAAAAGTATTTGCAGTGGTGGCCAAATCCTTAGACCAAGTGGTAAACAAAGTGGTAAGTAAGGCCAAATACTCACTGATGTTACACTATAGAGTATTTAGAAGAAAAACACACAAAAGCCAGCTACACACAATCTAAATCTCAGAAAAAGCAGGACAGATGATCTGAGTTTATTATTAGCTAAGGTCAGCCATCGACGTCACGGGTGGCGAGCTGTTAACATCAAGAAAGTAAAGCTTTAAACGCGTTACTTCTTATATGTAGCATGTTCATGAAAGCCTTGTATGTGGATTTTTTGATAAAAGGCCTTCTGCTGAGTTTGTGCTTCTTCTGAAGCAATGGGTCTAGGAAGCGCTGGCAAATTAAGTAAAAGTGCCCCTATGTGGCCAATTCGCTGAATAAATGATTGATTTGATTTGACGTGGTTTCTATAAAATTAAGTTAATCAAAATATTCTGCCTAATAATTACGAGCTGTCGGTAGGGCTCTAAACAAGATTGAACGACGACCTTGTAAAGGTCGCGGGAATGCGGCGGATGCGAGTGGCACAATACCGGTCCGAGTGGCGCGCCTTGGGGGAGGCCTATGTCCAACAGTGGACGTCTTTCAGCTGATGATGATTCTGCCTAAACGAAATAAACACATAGAAAAAGACGTAAAATTGAAAGTGACACAAATATTAATAGAATAATAGGTATCGCTGTGGTAAAACCAACTTGACGAACTCTTTTTTGCTCGCAGCAAAAAAATATTTGCTCCAACCTTGAAAAATTCACGCTAATTATGGGGGTGTTGGGGGTAGTTTAGCTCAGTTTTTATTAACGTAGGTCAAGTACTTACAGATATCTTTATTTTGACAGTAAAACTTCTGTATAATAGAAGATCATCATTTCAGCCGAAAGACGTCCACTGCTGGACATAGGCCTCCCCCAAGGCTCGCCACTCAGACCGGTCCTGTGCTACTTGCTTCCACCGGTTTCCCGCAACCTTCACGAGGTCGTCGCTCCATCTTGTGGGAGGCCTACCGACAGCTCGAAGAAACAGAAGCAGCAGTAGAAGCAGCTAGAAGATGATTACCTACATATATATACTTAGGTATCTAAGTGTTATTGATTGAAAATATTTTATGTACTTAGATGATTAACATCTATGTACATGGATTTCGTTATAAAACCATCTCGCAACAATAAATAGGCCGTAGTAGTCATACAATTAAAACCAGCGGATATACTTTTAGAATCTTTAAGAAACTTAAAAACAATGTCAACAAAATATGGTTATTTTTCATGCGCCGGATAAATGTCGAGCAGCGAGAGAAGCTTGTAAATCTTTACGAAAAAGTTTTCTCTTTATTTTGCGAGAAATTGTACTTTGTTTGTGAGTAAATAAAGTTATTTAGCGGTGTCTTTGGGAACATTAATATTGTTTACTTAGTTTGGTTGTCCGGGTGCAAACTTGGAACGCCAGGCAGCCGACTGGCTTTTAGGAAAAATATGCATGCTTTGTTATTTTGGTAAACATTTAAGTACATTTTGAATTTTTTTTGTACGTACATTTTATTAAATGATTGATGTACTCTAGGACAAAACGTAAACCTCAACAGTCAAAATATAAAAAATAAAATAATTTACCTACAGTAGTTAAGCAGTTTGACTAATATCCGGAAGTAGTTACGAATTATAACTATGTATCAAATATTTCATAAATGAAATGCTACTTACTTACATTCAGCTCGTACATATTTTGTAAGATGACGATATCAAGATTTGCTATAATTCGTTCACATTTCAATACACGAAACTACATGACAGAAATTATGGCGATGTAATGGAGGCAACAGGATGCAGCTTAACGAGAATAAATTAATTAATGCATTAAACCTGAAGAACCTGAAGAACCTAAGAAGGTGAAGGTGAATATTTATACCTACCTACTACAGCCTATTTGCGTCCCACTGCTGGGCTCAGCCCTCCTCTCATCACAAGAGGGTTTGGGTAATAGTCCCCACGCGGGCCCAGTGCGGATTGGGGACTTTACGCTCATCTTTGAACTACTTCGCAAATGCATTTCCTCACGATGTTTTCCTTCATCGAAAAGCTCAGTGGAAAATTCAAATTGAATTTCGCACATAAGTAAACTTTAGAGGTGCGAGAATCCGCGACCCTCTGCATGAGAGGCGGTAGGTCGAACCACTAGGCCACCACGGCTTTAAACACAATATTTATACACAATTTATTGATCTAGTTAGTTGCAAACCTATAAATGTTTCTAAATCGTGCCAATGCACAATGGACGAAAACCAGATGTGGTAAGAGTACTAAATAAAGGTCGCGTACCTAAATAACTAAAAATAAACCTATTGAAAATATAATATAATAATAAATATTGATATTTAATTTCAAGCTATTGCGTATTAAATTAATAGATGAATTCCGTTACAATTTGAATTTATTTGTCAACTACGAACATCATTTCCCTAGGGTCAGAAATATATCCTATTGATATTTTAAGAAATACTTCTATCCTATTGATTCATACCGAATAAATGAACTATTTATTTCATAAAAATGCATGAAATATTTTCTTCAGTATACTTACCTACGTTAATATATAAATAGGAACATCTTTTCTTAGATATAAAAAAAAAAATTAGTAAGTACCTTAGATTACCTAGTTAATGTGGCAGATAACAATTATTATCCTGTAGGTAATATTATAAATATTCCACCAAATTTCATTTTTAATTAAAGTCAACACTGAAAAAACGTACTTTTTGACGATGCTTTTGTATTGTATCAAATCCTCATTCATTAACAGTATTTAGAATGATATATACTTTTTCACTTCACATGCTCTTAAAATGTTACTTTAGTCTCTGCACATCGGGACTAAAGCTCTTTTTTAGTCTCTAGGGACTAAAGTAATTTTTTTTTAATTTACATTGGAAACCCGCCTAAACAGCCAACCACAGAGTTTGTGAAAGGAGGATTATCCCCATTTCCAGTGAACCTAGACAATTTCTAGGGCGTGAAAAAACGATTTAATTTCGTGAAACACGATTTAATGATTACGAATACTCTTGTTTTATTAAAAGTGAATTCATTTAATAATGCATGACCCAATTAGTTTTAAAATATATTAATAGTAGGTATTCAAGTTTGAATCTGTTGGCTAAATATCATTCAAACCGTCACGTGATAAAAAACAGGTCAAGAGCGAGTTGGACTCGCGCACCGAGGGTTCCGTACTGTAGGATGATGATGAACTTGATGATGCAAATTTAACAATACAAACTTATTATTTGCGGTTGGTGAAGTAGACACGGCTACTGCGCCAACCGCAAATGATAAGTTTGTATTAGTAAATTGGCTTTTCTTGCACCAAAATATATAATATTTACGGTTATCAGATTTATTCCTGTACGTGTGCTGTAAGACCTTGCTTCTGGCCAAATTTCATGATTCTAGGTCATCGGGAAGTAGCCGGTTATCTACTTTGTTATAATAAATATCGTAATTTTGTATGGAACTTCGTTTTTTTTCCTCGCATTGGAAGTGAAAAGCAGAGTGTTTAACGCGTGACTAAACAACCATAATGACACTCGAACTATAGCCACCCTCGCTCTGCTCGGGTGGCTAAACATCTCGTGTCATAATGGCTTGTTTTAGTCCCTTGATAAACAATCTACTATTGTTACAATACGTTAGGCACTCAAAGTGGACATTGAAGTCATTAAACACCTCTAACATCTTTGAATAAGTTCCAAAACACACAATGAAGCCGCGTTAAATGCGTATCGAACTGCAGGCACGTCCTCTCAGTTATGCACTAGTCCCACCAAGGGCGAGGCGATTACCTCACAATATGTTCCTTCGCCGAAAAGCTCAGTGGTAAATTAAAATTGAATTTCTCACATAAATATACTCAGAGATACACGCACAGGGCGGAACCGCGGCCTATAAAAGCACGATTTCGAACACAATTCGAATGAAGTGTCAATGTTTGCGTGAGATGACGTCTGTGTGCGTGCGAGGACGTCTGTACACTTGTAAATGTGTGTGTACCAACTACGCGGGCCAGTGATCCACTCTCCATCTCCGGATGAAACAAATGACGGTAAGGGCGAATGGGGGCGAGTTGCGCGTCGGCTAGATTCAGGCGATTGATTCAGCGGCCATTCTGTATATAGTACTATTAAATATTCTATGACATGAGCTCAAACCACTAGACTACCACGGCTTTTTAAAATCGTCTTAAACATAAGTACTATTTATACAAGTCACAAAATAAATCACAGCGAGTCGATCATGTAACATGAATCAAACGCAGCCGAAGTCATTATTTATCGATAATAGTTCTCGATCGTGATGGATGGGCAGCCTTCGGATCTGCGCGAGAGTTGCCGTCTGACCGATATGCCGGAAACGCTGGCTTGTATATCACATTTGTATCATTGCAAGATGTGCAGTTCAATATAGTCCAGATCCAGGTTTTTGGTTGAGAGAGCTTTATCCAGTTAACGGGAGAATAAGTGACGGAGAACACTAAAAAACAGGCACAGCAGTGTCATCTGTTGTATTTGAATTTTGGATTTTGGGGCCCTATTCGAAGTTTTAAATACGGAAAAGAGTCATTCACAATCCCTGCGCTCACGCGTCACCGCGCGCTAAATTAAACTTTAAAGCGTGAGCGCAGGGATGGTGAATGTCTCGTTCCCTATTTAAAACTTCGAATAGAGCCCCTTATCTCCCGTTACATATGACTCGGAAAGACGCTGCTGCCCCTCATCTTTTTAAATCGTATCTTACGACTCAAATCTAGTATTAAGAGATGAGGTGATTCTGACCCTGGGTAAATATTAAATCTGTACTTAGAAGTATCATCATGAATACTATGATTTTCACACTACCTTGATTCATGTATCACTTCATGGACTTTATAAGTTTTTCTAGACTAGTACATATACTTTGTGCATTGCAGTGAATATCCGAACTGACCCCTCGAGCAAATGTTTCACTACGTGTTAATAATGTCTAGTGTTTCTAGCTACAAAGAAATATTCCATTTTACTCGAAGTTTATCTGGTTTTAAGACGTTCTTAAGATGCAGTAGTAAGCGTAGACGATTATAGCAGACGCTGAAGCAATAATAAGGACGGTTAATGGCTATTGTACACGATTCAGTTGGCCCGCTGCCGGAGAATGATAATCCGATACAAGCACATGTTCGAGGAGATTGTACAATCATTTGCGAAAGAGGACGGACTTTTTTTAATAGAATAATGTAATAAATTGTCAAATCCAGATTAGGTTCGTAAATAAATATGGATGCATTTCAAAAAACAAGCTACAAAACTTTGTTAAGAAATATACGAGAATATACTAAGAGTCTTCTTACACCTTATTACACCTCTGCTGAATACGGCCAATGTAATCGAAAACACGAAAACCTGTGAGGAATTAGAAATGATAATTTTATGGCATGCTCTCTTTGTATATTTAATTTCATTTGCGAGTTTTACGTTAATGATTTACGTAAGTACATGAAGTTTGATAATAATCTGGTATTAAATCAGCATGTTAACAAGACGACGGTTTACCTTTAACATTCATACGACTTTACGAGTTATAAATATGCAACTAGATTGTAGATTGATGAATACCCCAGTGTTTATCTGGCCAAATATTCTTCTATGGAATGTTAAAGAAGACACGCGCAGAAGACTAGGAGCCTTGCAGATGTGATGTTACCATCGCATGTTAAGCGTAAGCTGGGTCCAAAGAGTAACGAATAGATAAAATACTCCAGCGTTTCGGAATACTTCGAGAAATCATGACAACAAGAGAAGAAGAAGAGTCAAGAGAAGGCTGAGAAGGAAAGGCAGGCGTGACCGATGCTGTATTCTCCAACTTATCATGATGGACAAAATTGAGAGGAAAGGCCGCGTCAGTTAGAAGGAACAAATCGTGGCTCCGGAACATTACAGAATGGACCGGCATTGCCAGCGTGGAACACTTTTTTTGTATGTCATTGGTATAAACAAGCGAGCGCACCGCCCACTTGATAAGTGGTCACTGCGGCCCATGGACACAGAAACCCTATGATCCCCATTAAGAAACCAGCGAAGTGGTGAAATTCACGGAGTGCAGTAATTACGAGTGGTTTGACCGGTATGCGTGGCGCGCTTTGGGGCAGGATGTCCAGCGACAGAACGACTTTCGGCTGAAATGATGATGATGATGATTATAAAGAAGGAAAGAGGGGAACACAAACATTTGACTAATACAGCCAAGTAAATGCGCACGAGTGCACCTAAACATCAGATGTAGTCGTACGGTGAATGACATGTTGACTGTGCTAGTCGACCCATGATCGCCAAAACTCATTAATGTATTCAACAAAGTGGTCACTTCTAGCCTGTCATACACATCAGTTTTGAATCTACGCCTACGAAACTGGTATTAATTGCTACCACTCTAGACAAAAATCATTCCTTTATTCTTTTTAGTACTCATAACTTAACCCCAATAGATACCTACATTATATATTTAATAGCAGTTTGTGCACTATGAAAATACGCACGAAGTGAACAATCGGACGCTACACGGTTCACTACCTTTGAAACAAGATGGTTCTGGAGCAAATGAACTGGAAGACAAAACGACGATACCCTTTACGAACTTTTTAAATTTAGAATGTCTGTAAAAGTTCAGAGTGAACTTACTTTCGCTGGTCAGGAAACTTTGGTTCACGGTGAGTTCATTAACACTTGGCAATTCTCGCCCACTTCTCACCTGTGTCACGTGGCTGGCGCCGCGCCAAGCTCACAATGTGAATGTGGTGATAAGGAGTGGCCACTATCATAATATTCTTAGGTCACAAACGTAGGAAATTCAATAGCAAAATACGGATAATAATACAGTCAGCGCGCCATGCGCAGGAATGTATTTAGAAGGTCGAATTTATGTAATATGGGTTCGAATCCCGTCAGGAAAAAGCTTTGCGGGATGGGCAAGAAAGAATGTTTTTGCTTGATCCACGGATGTTTAGTATTTACACATTAAATGCATTTCCCTATAAATTATTTATAGGGAAATGCATTTAATGTAGTTTATGTAACTGCTATAAAATAAAGGTCCTTAAAACACGAGTGGGGTTTTATGAAACGAGCCGCTAGGTAAAAATATCGCACGAATGTTTTAAGGCTTTAGGCCTTAAAACATTATGTACAGTTGCATACACAACTTTATCTAGGCTCATTTTATAAATCCTCACAGATGCTTCAAAATCGGTCCACAATGACGGCAATTCGAATACGTCAGTGTCTCACATTCAATTTTTTCAAAAAGCATAGACGAAATAGAGCCGACACTTGAATTTGGAACAAACTTTCGTTCTGTCTGACTTAAAAAGATAGGCGGGCATTGCTGTTGGAAGATGTTCGAAAATTGAACGTCATTACAGCATCGATTTCGATTTTGTAAAATGAATTTTACTGTATGACCACAGATAGGAAATTACTTTAATGATTATGCTTTTTATCCAACATCGCGAATGCTAAACTATCCTTGAACATTTCCAGGCCTGAGAATAAAAGCGACATTGTTTATTTTAATGGTTTCAGAATGTTAGAGAACAACACACAAGCCGACATTGAGGAGACTGTATCACATACAGTTTGCATTTAGAATGTTTGCTTTAAATTTTAGGAATAAATGCTGTCATTGACTGAATTTTAAATCAAGGTCAACGTTTTTAATGTAGAGTATTTCGAATATAAAGTACTAGCTTCTGCCCGCGACTTCGCCCGCGTGGAATTCGGTTATCGCGTTCCCGCGGGAACTATGCATTTTTCCGGGATAAAAAGTAGCCTATGTCCTTTCCGGAGACCCCAACTCTCTCCATGCCAAATTTCATCTCAATCGGTTCAGCGGTTGAAGCGTGAAGAGGTAACAGACAGACAGACAGAGTTAATTTCGCATTTATAATATTAATATGGATATGGATGAGATTAAGAATTAATACTAGAGACGCATTGACTATGCAATTCCTGTATGGTTCCTATATATGGACCTACCGCCTCTCATGCAGAGGGTCGGGGGTTCGATTCCGGCTCGCACCTCTAAGACTTAATGTGCGAAATTCAATTTGAATTTACCACAGAGCTTTTCGGTGAAGGAAAACATCGTGAGGAAACCTGCACGCATCTGCGAAGTAATTCAAAGATGTGTGTGAAGTCCCCAATCCGCACTGGGCCCGCGTGGGGACTTTAGCCCAAACCCTCTCGTGATGAGAGGAGGCCTGTGCCCAGCAGTGGGACGCAAATAGGCTGCAGCAGCAGCAGCAGCAGCAGTGAAACAGCAGCAGGTATTGCAAGTTGAGAATATTACGTGTACACTTGTGCCATTTTTATGTAGGGTTACCATTATTTTAAAATAAGGGTAAATTACTAAATTAAATAAATCACTTCTGTAGTGATGTTTGATCGCTGTAAACACTTCGCCGGCGCCGGCGCACATCGCACATTTGAAAATGAAATATATTCATCTATTAACCATCGAATTTGAAGCATTTGTATTCACATTAATAGTACCAAGAGCTTTTCAAAATTATTTTTTCACTAATTATTTCTATAATCTCTTCTATGTATCTTTGCCTTGATTTTAAAATTTCCAGTACCTATAGATCACCTATCTATTTTAATCGTACGGTAGTGTTACTTACTATCAGAAACATACTCGTAAACTGTAACATTTAAACGAAGTCAAATGATTTAAAGAAGTGCGTTTTCTTCCAATAAACCGAGATTAATCTGAATGTCAAGATGAGGTCGCTCGAAATAGATTTGAAATTAAACCAACATTGCAAAATAACGTGTCATAGAAAGTTACATCGCCGCCCACTCCGCTGCCAGAATAATATCTTAGAACTCTTATAAAACACTGTTCGCTGGGTTACGAAAGGAAGGCCTATTAATGTCTGTCATCGGAAACACTAGTTTCAATTAAATCGAGTTTCAAAAAACGAGAATAGATGGCGACACTCAAGATGGTAATGACGTATTTTCGAGAATTAACGATCAATTTTATCGTACTTTGTGGGCGGTAGCGTTTTACTTGAAATTGTGTCACTGCAACCTCGAGTTATCTTTGTGACGGACATTCGAATTCCGTTTTTAATGGAAGCTCGTTTACAAAATTGAAATATATAAATAAATAAATATGTGATCAAAAATTGAAACGAGTTCAAGATCGTTTTATTTTCGACGGTGAACCGAATCAATTCTATTTACAGAAAGTCGGTCTGCATTTTTTTTTATTAATCTTGTAAACTGATTCCAGCGCTCGATGAGCTCGATCCTTATACGACGATTGATAGTACGCGGTTATGAAATCTTAGATGGATGAAGCCGGTTGCAGGTGAGCGTAAACACTGAGGGCGATGACTGATAAGCTTGTAGGTAATGGTGATAATGACATTGTAGCACAGGTGAACAGACCTGACAGTCGCCAGCCGCTGCGCGCGCGCCCCGCACGCCTCGCCTCCAGTCCACTCGGTTCTACGCAGATCCAAGCTCAGCGGCGTATGTCGCTATTTTTAAATTCGCTTATAATTTTATTGTTTGGACGAAATTCTAGAGACGAGAAGTGCGCTCGCCGGTCGCAGCACAAATGCCAACTGCCAATAGTACGCACCCTGCCGAGACGGCCCTCACTCGCTGCCTTGCCGATCCAACTAGATCCACTAATTCTCCAGAATCTCACAGTTTGTATTTTTTTTCTCCAGTCAAGTGTGAATGAGGTTAAGGTGATGTTTTGACGGAGTTAAAGGTAGTGGTTAACATCTGGCGACACGATTGGCATCGTCCGTAAATCGCGTCGCAGTCAATATGCTTATTTGACTGACGAGTCAAATCTGGGGCTTGATTCGAGTTTGTAAATAAGGATATGGGATGTCCCGTATCCCTAAATTATGATACATTATCCCAATACTGTCCCTAAAATTGAGATAGGTGCTACATTTCCCTAAATGGCTCGTTCAGGGATATGGTATGTATTTAAATTATCCTATTTTAATGGAATCTTATCTGAGCGTTAATCCATTACAAATGCTTGTATTTTTCAATTTCTCATAACAAGACTTGATGCAGTGAGAAATAGTTTTCATTTAATATCTGGATTCCTGACAAATACACCAAAATAAATATGCATGTAATAGTTGATTTTGACATTTCTGGGAACGTGTAGCGGAGCCACTATTTGTGTAACGCTACAAAGTATCGCTGCCACCACATATTTACTAACGTAAACAAAATGGCATGTTCATATGTTCCGCGGATTTCACACATCATCTGATTCAATGAAATATTCATACCGAATGTGTATTCTCCATGATTTAGGTTTAATAAAGTTTTGAACTGGCTCTATCATGATTGTCGTGAACGCAGTTGTAAAATGTAAATTACCTACCTAGTTAGATTCAGAGATATTTGTGGTATAGACCATTTATTAGGTATTTGCTCCATTTTCAACATCTCTATTCTATTGTTATTGTGGTTGATTAAGTTAGGTAATTAAGTAGTTATTTATCCTAAACTATTAAACGAGCAATATTTGTATACATAAAATATATACCTATGTATATTTCTAATCGCGTTCACGAAAACGGCTCTAACGATTTCGATGAAATTTAGAATATAGGGCTTACGGGGGTGAGGAATCGATCTAGCTAGGTGTCATATCTGGGAAAATTAGTTATTTTCACTCGAACATAGCTCCGTCGCCCAGGTACAGTCGAGTTCATTAATATGTGTACACTTTTGGACCTTATTACAAGGTGGTAAGGTGCAAAAGTGTGTATATATTGGCGAACTCGACCGTACTCATTATAATATAAGTTATATTAAATCAAATACAAATAGAAAACTCCCGCGATACTGCGATGTCGATGTCAAGTGCAGAAGAAGATTGTCATTGTCTTTGGTGACGGGTCTTGACACCGACTTCGCAGTCTTTCTAAGTTTGAAAGCGATTAATTTTTTTTTCATTGTAACATTTTTTTCGGCTACGTTTCCTATCATTGTTTGTCAGGAGTAAATATTAACAATGTATTTAAGAAATTGATACGAAAATCAGACGCTTGCCAACCTTATTATTATGATGAAATCCTCCACGTAATGCACCTATTTTGAGCAGTTTCCTGGTTTTCTCATAGATCTCATCATCAGAACCAAAATTTGAAAGAATTGTGACCAACATGGACGAATAACCTTTAGATTACAAAAAGTATTTTCGAAATCGGTTCATAAGCTACGGAGATCTAAGGTTTTTACAAAAATAAAAAAATAAAAAAAATACAGCCGAATTGCCTCCTCCTTTTGTTTTTTTTTAAGTCTGTTAAAAATAGGTGATTAAATTACTTGTGATACAATTTAAATTGTTTATTCGTCAAATTGGTCGAATTTAGACTTTTAGGCTGGAACCTCACTGCTGCTCTCACTGCACAGATGACAGACTCATTCGTTACATAATGGCCGCCGAGCTGTCATTTCATAGAGAAACTTTCATTTTATCCCATAGTAAAATATTTAACGAGCGCTGCTTAGTAAGCGGACGGTTTGAATCAACCCACCCTAAAATGTATAGTGATAATTCCACAGCACATGGCGCAGAAGTGGGGAGGGGACCCATTGCTGAGAAGAAGGGGGGCAAGTACGTAGCTTAACGTGAGGTTTTTATTTCTCATACTCATAAATAGTAACTATACTACTACTACTACAGCCCATTTGCGTCCCACTGGACACAGGCCTCCTCTCATCACGAGAGGGTTTGGGCTATAATCCCCACGTGGACCCAGTGTGGATTGGGGACTTCACACACATCTTTGAATTACTTCGCAGATGCGTGCAAGTTTCCCACGATGTTTTCCTTCGCTGTAAAAGCTCAGTGGTAAATTCAAATTGAATTTCGTACATAAGTAAACTTAGAGGTGCGAGCCGGAATCGAACCCCCGACGTCTGCATGAGAGGCGGGAGGTCGAACCACTAGTCCACCACGGCTTCCTAATAAATAAATAGTAAATCAACCATATTCTTTATTATATTTCTAACTAAACTAACCTACATGAATAACTAACCACATGAATATGCATCTTAATGCGCATGTCGTCTAATACTTAAGAAAAACAACCCGCGTCGTTCTGAATTCATAACTCGGTTATGCAAAACCATGCATGTGCACACGCTCAAAGGAAAGCTCGGAAACTACGCACTGTGTCATACTCTAATTATGGTTTCAGAACGTTTGTACAAGTACAAATGTAAAGAATAGCTGGATGAGAGTTAACAACTCGAAATTGGTAGATTGGTACATATTTTCTTATTTAGTTTGTCATTATAATTATTTATCTACGCTGATACGAGGGGCGTTCAAAATATTCTCGGTATTGATATCTTATAACCTCTTTTTGAATTTGTTTTGTTACTGGCTGGTAAGGTTCATTCTTTGACATTAAAAAAAAGTATAATTCAAACCGAGATGTTCTTTTGTTTTTCTGCAATTTCTGAACAAACACGAACACAATGAGTGAATTAACAATGTTAACGAAATTAGAACATCGTTCCGTAATAAAATTCTTGACGAAACAGGGTAAAAACCAAAAAACCATAAAAGAGGAAATGGATTGTGTTTACCGTGAGTCTGCTCCTTCTTTATCTACAATTCAAAAGTGGTCAAGCGAATTCAAACGTGGCAGGGAGAGTATTGAAGATGACCCTAGACCTGGCCGGCCTGTAGTAGCTACTTCACAAGAAAATATTGATCAGGTGGAAAACCTTATATTGGAAGATGGTCGAGTGAAGATAAAATCAATAGCTCAAGTAACCAATCTTTCTATTGGTACCGTACATGACATTATCCATGACCATCTTAATATGTCAAAGGTCAGTGCAAGATGGGTTCCGCGAATGCTGACTCGACTTCAAAAAGATGTGCGTGCAGCTTGCTGTTCCGATTTTATTGACCTGTGTGGTGAAAATCCTGATGAGGTGCTGCAAAAGATAGTTACTGGAGATGAAACCTGGGTTCATCATTATGACCCAGAGAGTAAACAGGAGTCCATGCAGTGGCACATTAAGGGTTCAGCTCATCCCAAGAAGTTCAAGGTCGTCCCTTCCGCTGGCAAGGTCATGGCAACAATATTTTGGGATTGTGAAGGAGTATTGTTGATCGATTATAAAGAAAAAGGTGTAAATATCACGGGACAGTACTACGCGAATATTCTACATCAATTAAGGGACGCAATAAAAGAAAAAAAGGCGAGGAAAGTTGTCTAAAGGTATTCTGCTTCTGCATGACAACGCCCCTGTCCATACTGCTCATATTGCCAAGGCAGCTATTGCTGAATGTGGGTTCGGAACTATAACTCATCCACCGTATAGTCCGGACTTAGCCCCCAGCGACTTCTTTTTGTTCCCCAATCTCAAAAAGGATCTGCGTGGAAATCGTTTTTTTGACGATGAGGCGTTGAAGGCGGCAGTAGAGGAGCACTTTTATACCAAGGATAAAAAATATTTTTATGAGGGATTAAAAAAAATAATTGATCGATCTTTTAAGTGTATTAACATAGGGGGGGAGTATATTGAAAAATAAAAAATATCAAACTGTTCATACTTGTTTGTTTTCATTCCAATACCGAGAATATTTTGAACGCCCCTCGTATCATAAACCCTCTATGATGCGTTCAAAAAACGCAAATTATGACCAGCATTAAGATAAAGTATTAAATTAGAACAGATTTTATAATGTTCTAATAGTTGTATTAGACCATCGAATTCGATTGTCTAATAGCATTCAAATTTCGAACATCTTCGAACAGCAATGCCCGTTGCCCGCCTATATTCGTCAGCGAAAGCGAAAGTTTGTTCCAAATTCAAATGTCGGCTCTATTTAGTCTGTGGTTTTTGCAATGTGAGACACTGACGTATTCGAATTGCCGCCATAGCGGACAGATTTTGAAGCATCTTAGATTTATAAAGTGAGTGTAGATAAAGTTGTGTATGCAACTGTACATAATTAGGCCTTAAAACTACTACTATTACTACTATTACAGCCCATTTGCGTCCCACTGCTGGGCACAGGCCTCCTCTCATCACTAGAGGGAGGCTATAGTCCCCACGCGGGCCCAGTGCGGATTGGGGACTTCACACACTTCTTTGAAAGGCCTTAAAACACTCGTGCGATATTATTATTATGAAACTCGCCTGACGGTTCGTTTCATAAAACCCCACTCGTGTTTTAAGGACCTTCATTATGTAGCAGTTACATAAACTACTATTTTGAGTAGGTAAGTTGAATTTACCTCACTCTATAAATGTATAATGATAAAAACATCACTGTGGTTATGCATAAAATGTGAAAAATATCTACTCATAATTTACTTTAAAAGTTATTGAAGCGGCCAGCTAATAAAAACAAGTTTACAGTCTCAAACACTCATTTTTTTTCTAATTAATTGATTGACATCTTCTCGCCAATGTGACACCTAATATATACTTATCTTACCTAATAAATCTGAAAAAAACACAGCCTTAATACAAAATCATTATCAGTATTATGAAAGCTGTAAGTCCCATACTTGGCGGCCATGTTGCGACCTTGTTTCTTTTAAACGCGATTTATCGCTGCGCTTGCGCATCCATGGCCAAGAATAATGGCAAGTAATAACAATGACGCGTATCGCTCACTGGAATTATTAGAACTTGTGTTTTCGATTTATTTTTAAAGTTAACCTTGGAAATATTTTGTTGATAGAGTACCAAGTATCGTACATAATTGTGTACCAAAATTGTGTGGACTGAATTAAGCCCTCGCTCTTTACTATGACAATTTTGGATCTTTTTTAATGGAACTGGATCTTTTTCGATGTATTAAAAAAACATTACAATAACAACTTTTATTGCAACGTTTTGCCACACGGGTACATAAAATTGGAATAGTTACGTTTTTTTTTTCATTTATTTTTAAGGGACTTTGTCACTGAGTGACCATATCGCCCTGTTGATAACTACAATTAAGAGGGTTTACCCCGAAAGTTGGAAACGTCGCATATAGCTGTCAAATGTTTCGCTGTTTTTATTAATTTCTCAATATTGCTGAATTAAAAAGGAAGATATCATTCTATGGTTGAATGTCGCGTCTCGTTTTACATTTGTTGGTTAGGCATTCAAATGATAAGCTTACATTAAAGTTCATGGAAACTGCGATGGAAAGTTTTCAAAAGAGATTACTTCCATAATACTAAAAATTTCGTGTTCCTATGATAACTGTTGCAATCCATACTTAATGTTTTATTCAACCATAGAGCGATAATTCATGTTTTCGTTCAGTAATATTCAGAAATTAATGAAAACAGCAAAATATTTGACAGCTATTTGCGACGTTGCCAACTTTCGGAGTAAACCCTCTTAAGTACATCACTAAAATACATTTCTATTGCAATATTTTTTTAATAAATAAGCTTACATAAGGGATGCCAAGGTGCAATTGAGAACCGGATAATTAATAATGATTTGATTTAGTTATATTTATATGTGGTATATATATCACATTGCATGCAACGCTTTAAACCGGTTGCTAACAAAACCGACTTCGCACCGAAAGATATCAGGTTGCTGTAGCACAACACTAGAATACGGCGTAGCACCGTAGCAGCGTAGCCGTCTCGTAGCGCGTAGCTGGCCCGTAGAACCTTTTACGAAGGTACGTATTATTATTGTTTTAAGTACTTAATTTAAGCCAAATGCATCTGGAAAACTTAAGAAGTTAATTCTTATTTGAGTTTATTTTATACATACTAAATAAACTATTTGACTTTAGTTTACCCGCATTTAGTTTTTTTTTCGTGATGAAAGGTAAACCCGGGGTGTTTTGAGTCTTGTTTTGTTTCTGATAACGTGTATGGTAACCTCATGATTATTGATTGATACTGGTACCTAACTGTTCCTGACTAACTACTGCATTAATTCTAATTTAACAATATGCAACATTGTTGCTGGATTTTGTTCCACAAACACTCAGGATAAACATTTTTTAACGATCAGTTAGGAAGTAATAAAGCATCATGGACCGTTGTCTCCGAGTGGACTATAAAACCGCCAAGTTTCATTAAAGGAGGATTATGCGATTTGCGCCACTCGAAGTTTGTACAACGTCCCCGCACAGGGCTGCCATAAGTCCGGCTTCCCCCGGACATGTTCAGTTTTCGAGTGACCAGCCTGTCCCAGCTTTTACTAGGCTTCTTGTGTGACGAGTTGCATGCCTGCAAAACGGCTGAACGAAACAAACAAATGCAATCTTAATTATCTACACTAAGTATCCAAACACATATACCTATGTCCCAACCAATATATTACTAATCCATTTTCCATACTTTAAAGTATAAATTTGAAAGTGTGTTTACATGTTTGTTTGTTTGTCTTTCCTTCCTTGAAATTTGGTTTGGAGATAGTTTAAAACTCTGGGAATAATATAGGATAGTTTTTATCACGATATTCAGGAAAAGACACTTACATGGGTTGGGTTTTCAGCGAGTAATAGTACATTATTGCCGTGGCCGGGAAAGTAGGTCTTTGCAAGCTGAGTACTGGTTTAAAGGGCCGAGGCTTCGCCGAGGCCCTTTAATATGTACGAAGCCTGCAAAGCCCTTCACGTGCCGAGGCTTATATAGTGCTTTTCTCAAAAATGAAAAAAAACCTTTATATTAGGTATTCATAATACAGCATTGACACGCACGCAAAGGTAGTCAAGTACTTACAACAAATCCATTGGAACGCCAGTCTTATTTCGCATTCACCGATATTAGACTTTAACAGACACACTAACACGGCAAGTTAAAAACTCGCATGTAGATTTCTCGTTTTTTATAAAAATTAAGACCTTTTATTAATTTTTAAACCAAACTAATAAACTATTTTCATAAAATTTAGCTAAATAAATCTGATACAAGACAAGAACTCCCGCTCTTTATGGATCGTTCTTTTTTTAAATTCCGTTCTGAAATACATTGCGCTGTTTCAGACACGGATAAAAACGTTTGGTTTCGCGTCAATTGACAGATACAGAACATGCAGACTTGGCTGTTTGGGAATTCCTTCGCGTATTTATCAGTTTAAAAAAAAAGTACCTGTACGACAATGAAATTTCATACAACATTCCCTGCGCTTATACATGCCGCGGAAGTAAATTCATACAAATTTCCGGGGCATGCAGTTGAGTTTTTTTTTTTTTAATTTTTGACTGATCGTCAATGACGCACTTTGCGGTCTGATAGAAAGCAGACAATGACGAGTTTCCCCGCCATTTTTGAGAAAAACTATTTTCTTATATTTCTAGAACTATTATCTTTTACTTCAAACGCGCTAAACTTGTATATATCTCTATTTATCTTCTGTATATTTATTTGACAATGGGGGCCATCTCTAAGATCTTAGGTTTAAGTTAGGGACTTGTAATGTTATTATAGTACATACCTATATGTATATTTTATATATGTAATGTAAATGTATGTAACTATGTGGTCATTTAAAAAAAGGCCTTCTGCTTGAGTTTGTTGCGCCGCTTCTTCTCAGGCAATGGGTCTAGGAAGCGCAGGTAAATTCTTTTTCTGACGTGTAAAAGTGCCCCTCTGTGGCCAATTTGCTGAATAAATTATTTAATTTGAATTTATTTATACAAGCGATCTCAGAAACGGCTCTACCTACCTTATGTATATGTCTTCAATATGCGTAGTGAATAAATGTTTTTCTTCTTCTTCTTCTTCTCTAACGATTTTTACGAAATTTGTAATACAGGGGTTTACGGGGACGACAAATCGATCTAAGCTAGGTCTCATTATCTGAGAAAACTTGTTTTTCCCTATTTTCACCCGTACCAAGCTCGGTCGCCTCTAGGTCCTTAAGCATAAAGTATCATCAGACAGTCAAATTCTACGCAAACGAAGTCGCGGATAATTACCAGTTTATCTACAAAAGTATGTTTGACTGTCAAAGAAGACAATGTCAGTCTTTTAGGGCAAAATGCACAATGCCCAGCCTAATAATACAACTCAGAGGTGGTATCTTATCGTCGAATATGACAACCCTGCCTGCAGTCACTCCTTTCGCCAGATCCCGAGTTTTCAAACAAATAACGCTTCTTATGAAACATATTTAGTGAGGGGCGGAATTTCATTAGATTACGCTTTGACGACATGAAATATTGATTAAATTTAGAAAATAAAACAATAATGTTGTACAACAATTTAATAAACTTAGAATACTTGTAAAGCATCTTGTTAACAGTTTTTTGGACGACAATATCTTACGCAGCTTCATTCAAATATTACCTCATTGATACCGTTAGTGGAAATTCCATTAAAGGCGCTAGTGTAGGTCGACCAATACGTGAGAGAAATCATTGTTTATAGATTTTATCAGAATTATTTTACGGATTTTCTGAATTTATTACAATACTGGCTGTCCCCCGTGGTATAAACCCGCGTAGGTCACCGTTTTATTTCCGTTCCCGTACACATTTTCAAAGGGGTTCCTTTGAAAATGTATCAAATTTCACCTTCCTGCGATCAGTAATTTCGGCTCTGCGTTGACTGTCACTCACTCAGTAATGGAAGAGTTTTTACATAAGTATGTATATTGACCACCAGCTTCTGCCTGCGACTTCGTCCGCATTGAATTCGACAATCAAATACATTTTTCCAGAACAAATGTCCTTCCCCGGGGCTCAAACTATCTAAGTACCAAATATGTTCGTATCTATAAGTGCTAGGTTTACGTTTTAACTGTATAGGAACAAACTACATGTTACAAAATACAAAAGCGTAAGCATATAAAGTACGTTCTTTATAATATATAACAGTATTTTCCCTAAACGAAACTTAAAGCTGCGAAGTTGGCGGAATTTCCGCGGTGCAAGACAGCTGCAACGACGCCACCGCCACGGTTTCGACGAGGGGAATATTTCAACAATCTTCGTGCCAAAGGCTTCTTACATCCAAGAGACTGCGAATGTCTTTCAATTTAACACTTTCAAGGACCCAAAGAGCGTTAACTATATTAGCCGTACAGAACAGGCTCTCGACGTATCCGAGAATGTGTTAAACTACGTAGTTGGTAGTAAGTGTTACAAATTTCTTTTCATCACCCTTGGCCATTTGGAGAAAATCTCACTTCTTGGCCAAGGCAAGACGTAAAACTTTTGACAAACCACGGGCGGTAATTCGTAAAGCCCCAGATCGCATATTTTAGGCCCTCACCTTCGGTTCGGAAACCTGCGATCTGGGACATTTACGAATTCACCACCCTAGGTCTGTAATGTACTATTACGTCACCCTTGGCCGTAAAGTGTGATTTTCTGCCCGTTACGCGAGGTTTGCCATCATCGACATGAAAAAAACTGTGCACCATAACCACCACAACAGCCTACGTATTTACGTCCCACTGCTGGGCTATTACCTAAATGTGTATGTTTGCTTAGTTTGGGGCTAGATCTATTGGTGTTCCAAGATCGAAATCTTGAGACACTTCACGTCAATATCTTAATACAATCCAAGATACCAAATATCTAGGGCAAAAATATTACTCTACCAAACCTACACAATGCTGTTATGATACCTGCCAGTAAACCTTTGTATCAAACGACAGAACAAACATAAACTTATATTACTCATATAGACAGCTGTTTTGTTATCTACCAACTCCCAGCGAAACTTGGATGGCGGAATTTATAAGGAAATGAGGTAAATATTTTGTGAGTAAATAAAAAGTAGTAAAGCCGTGGTGGCCAAGTGGTTCGACCAACCGCCTCTCATGCAGAGGGGTTCGATTCCGGCTCGCACCTCTAAGTTTACTTATGTGCGAAAAAAAATTTTTTTTCGGTGAAGAAAAACATCGTGAGGAAACCTACACGCATCTGCGAAGTAATTCAAAGATGTCTGTGAAGTCCCCAATCCGCACTGGGCCCGCGTGGGAACTAAGTATAGCCCAAACCCTCCCGTGATGAGAGGAGGCCTGTGCCCAGCAGTGGGACGCAAATAGGCAGAAGTAGAAGTAATATATATCCATTATTATACACATATATTAGCAATAAGATTTGATGAGAGCAAGGCCACAAAAAATTCTGATACATTTACAATATACTTAGTCACGCCTGTACTAAAGGGCTAACTCGCGGGGAGATTAAATAAAATGCACTGATCTGCAGACAGGTGGTCCGAACTTAATTATAAGCCCTTTTATTCAGAGCTACAGGGTTAATACCCTGTAGCTCTGAATGAAAGGGAACATCATTTAATAATGATGTTCCCTAGTTCCGTGTGCCTTTTGGCATAGGCCTCCTCCAACGTCTTCCACTGGGTTCTGTCCCTTGCAGGCGCGGATCCACCGTTGTGGGCACTATGGGCATGCCCACAACCCTAAATAGCCTTATAGACATACCTCATGCCTAAGAGTTTTCACGTCACATTTTTACAGCCCAATGAGGTTGATAGTTTCGAACGTCTTGATAAAAAAAGATAAGAGCAAGTTAAAATCGCTTGGAGAGGGTTCCATTCGTTGATTATTTTCTATATCATTTCAAATATGTAATACCACGAATTTCTTATAGGTTTTCATAGTAATCTACTAAAAATCATCTTTTTTTTTTCAAAATTTAAATTGAATTCATTTATTTAGGTTATCGTACGTGTTTGGGTCACTATGCTACATATAAGTATGTACCAAATTGCAGTAGTTTCGGAGCAAATTGGCTGTAAAAGACACGAGTGATTCTATATAAGCGTTCTGATATATTTCGTTTTGAGGTTTGTAATCCTAAAAAGTGATGGAAAAAAATCTCAATAAAAAATTAAAAACCGACTTCAAACTCCGACAGCCTACAAAGTCGGTGTCAATTTCACTATAAACTTGTCATCGACTTTGGGTCAGTTCACTTAACACCGACTTTGTAGGCTGTCGGAGTTTGAAGTCGGTTCTTATTTTTTTTATTTCGGCTACAATTTCCAAACAAATAGGTCGTAAATGTCACTGTAGTCTTTGAAATTAACGCCAAAATTACACGTGCTAATAAATTTTGAGGAGTTCCCTCATTTTCTCATGGATTCCCCCTTCATCAGAACTGAACCAAATTAAAATGGGACCAATCTGGAGGTACCACCTTTCGATTAAAAAAATAATCATCGCAATCGGTTCATAATTGACGAAGTAATCGCGGAACATACATACAAAAAAAAAGAAAAAAACCTACAAACGAATTGAGAACCTCCTCCTTTTTTCGAAGTCGGTTAAAAAGAGAGACTGTCGGGCCTTCTAGTTTCCCAAAAATTGCAATGTTGTGATTTTGCTAAATATGTAATTAAAATATTGTTCCTAGAGGCTCTGAGAGCTGTAGACATCGCGAATCTTTTTTTTTTGCATAGCTTGAATCATTTTTTTTTACTTTATAAATCCAATAGCTCCGCATTATAATTTTTTTACGAAGTGACTACAAAAAAAAATCGAATATGGTCACACATGTGCATTTATGATCGATGTCGATATAAAATAAAATTTTGGTCTAGAGCTGGCTCTTCTAAAAATAGCGACCGTCAACAAAGCGTACACCGTAACGTACTATTTGGTTACTATTTATTTGCATAATCTGATCCTGGATAACGTTCGGTGTGTCTTGACGGTCACTAAAAATACACTTTGTTGTTGTTTGTTGTTCCGAACCATACAGCACCTTTACAAACTCTACGAGTATATTAGGGACCGTAAAATAGCCATTCGAAAATTGAAATTTTTCGAAGAAGGCGTATTTGGATAAGCTAATTTTCGCGCCTTGTGCATTATTTGGGCTTTTCAAATTTGTGGCAGGTTTAATTATACTTACTTTTTTTAAATAAGCTTCCAAACCTTTATACTTCATATTTGCTTCAAAAATAAAAAAAATATGTACATTATTTTCCTTATTTGTAGCTGTAGGGCAAAAATACCGTTTACGTTGTTTTTTTGGGGCCAGCCTCTAGTACGACTCGCACTTGACCAATTTTCGCACGTGCCCACAACCTTTTTTGAGGGCTGGATCCGCGCCTGGTCCCTTGCTACCCTTCTCCAGTGATACCCCGCAGCGATCTTTAAGTCGTCTTCCCATCTCAAATGTCGGCGTCCTCTGTTCCTTTTACCGTCCCGAGGGTACCAGTCGGAGACAGTTGTAGACCGAACTTGGACCGACATAGCTACTTTTATAATATTAATATGGTCGGTTCGGTAAGGCTGCGCCTGTGTGGAATTTGGTTATCGCGTTCTTCTTCTTTTTCTTCTTCTTCTTCAACTAAATCGGTCCAGTGGTTTAAGCGTGAAGAGGTAACAGACGGACCGACATAGCTACTTTTGCATTTATAATATTAGTATGGTTTGCCTGTTACCTCTTCACGCTTAAACCACTGGACCGATTTAGTTGAAGAAGAAGAAGAAGAAAAAGAAGAAGAACGCGATAACCAAATTCCACGCAGGCGCAGTCGGAAGAAGGTTGCAGCTAGTTGTCCAATAAACATGTTGATCTATGAATTATTACGTAAATACTGAGTAGAATGAAACTTGAAGATACATACATATTAATACATCGACGGAAAAGTAATTTAACATAAATTTAAAATTATTAAAATTTAAAATTGTTTTATTACTTATCTTACACTGTAAGATAAGTATAATAAAACTACGAAGAAACGGAATAAATATTGTATACTGTAAGACTTACAGTATACAATATTTATTCCGTTTCTTCGTAGTTTAAGTACAGTCAGCAGCAGAAGTAGATAAGCTGTCCAGGTGTTCAAAATGACCTACACACGCCCTTAACGTCATAAGAATAAGGTCGTGTGTAGGTCATTTTGAACACCTGGACAGCTTATCTACTTCTGCTGCTGACTGTACAATAACCATTGACTTATTTTACTTTTAACTTCAAATAGTTGTGAGGAGTAGATTACTATTTTTTCATTAATTGTGACTACCTTCGGCCGTCTACAGAACCGGAGTTTCGGAACTGGTTCCGTACGAGGCTTTTAAATTACTTGTATGGAACTGGTTCCCTACGAGGCTTTTTTTTTACCTGTATGGAACTGGTTCCGATCGAGGCTTTTACTGTGCTTTTAGGTAACCGACTGCGATTACTTCATAAAGTAATTTGTAGGTAACTGATTCCGATTACTTTATATGTACCTATACTATTTATACATACATATCTTACTTAGGTCAAAGATGTGAATGTAGGTTAGGTTTGTTAGTCATCTATATACGCCCAAAGGGCAAACTACCTAGAAATAGGGGCCCCGCGCCGCGTAGCGGGGACCCGTCGACCCAGTCACATTCCTAAGTCTTTGCATATTCACGGACTGAGTGGACCCTTACCGGTAAACCAGTAGTCGACATTCGGGGAAAATAGACATTCAGGGAATAGACATTCAAGGGAATGGACTTTCAGGGAACAGACATTCGGGGAATAGACGGTTGAGGAATGGACAATAAGTGAATTAGACCACGTGGACCGCTCCGTTTTTTTTAATACTTGATAGTTAATAGTTAACAGTTCCGTACACGGCTGATGAAATATAATAATTACTTGATCGGAACCAGTTCCATACAGGTAAAAAAAAGCCTCGTAGGGAACCAGTTCCATACAAGTAATTTAAAAGCCTCGTACGGAACCAGTTCCGAAACTCCGGTTCTGTAGACGGCCGAAGCGTGTATAGACGCGTGGCTTGTATTATAAACATTCATAACAACATAATAAAAAATATGATAGGCAGCATAACCTGAAAATTCAAAGGAGCCGCTTTATTTTATACCGACATTTCTGGCAATCAACAGACGCGGTTAATAAGATAACGTGTTTTTTGATAGAGCTGTTGCGGTTTCAAATACAACAAACACTGGCTGAAAACTAATCCAAACGAATATTTTTTTTCTGTCACGTTGGCAGTTCTGAACGATGCAACGCGCGCGATCTATCAGCGTCGTCATCAAGGTCGAACGCGGGAAGCGACGTATTTTTGGCGCCGTTTTACGTAACGGTTTCGTTTTCGAAATTCGAAATGTGTTTTTCATTGGTTGCTAATTAGCAACGCACTTCTCAGTTGCCAGCGTCCGGAAGAGGAACTGTTACGTCACTAACATTCGACTGACAATTGGTTGTCTATTCAAAAGTCGAAGCAAGAGTAGGTGTTTGTTTTAATTGAAATTCACGAAGCTCTATCACAAAAATGTTAACAGATAAATATGATGTGAGCTAAATTTTCTGTTTTGCCCAAATGTTAACTGGTAGAGAATGCCTTATAGCATTGAGTTCGCCTTTTGTATTGGTTTTTTTACTAATTTGCAATAAAGTTTAAATAAATATTCTTCACGATATCTAAAGCAGATGGACAAGTATGTATTACTTGTGAGGTACATTGTGTTTTCATGCGATGGCCAAGTCAGTCTATTTATGGCTATTTTATATTATTGGTCCAGCGGTTGAGGCGTGACAAGGTAACAGACAGACAGGATTACTTTCACATTTATAATATTAGTAAGGACACACGGCGGACACGGCCGATTTCGAACACAATTCGAATGAAGAGTCAATGCGAGGACGTCTGTACACTTGTAAATGTGTGTGTACCAGTACGAGGGCCAATGATTCACTCACCATGTCCGGATGAAACAAATGTCGAGGCGAGTTGGGCGCGAGTTGCGCGCGTTTTAGTTTCAGGCGGATGATTCTGTGGCCATTCTGTACGTAGTACTATTAAATGTTCTGTGGTATGGATTAAATAGAAGCGATTAAACTATACTGAGTTTTCAAGCCGTGGTGGCCTAGTGGTTCGACCTGCCGCCTCTCATGCAGAGGGTCGGGGGTTCGATTCCGGCTCGCACCTCTAAGTTTACTTATGTGCGAAATTCAATTTGAATTTACCACTGAGCTTTTCGGTGAAGGAAAACGTCGTGAGGAAACCTGCACGCATTTGCGAAGTAATTTAAAGATGTGTGTGAAGTCCCCAATCCGCACTGGGCCCGCGTGGGGACTATAGCCCAAACCCTCTCGTGATGAGAGGAGGCCTGTGCCCAGCAGTGGGACGCAAATAGGCTGTAGTAGTAGTAGTAGTAGTAGTACAGTTTTCAATGAAATTGTTTTGTTCGGTAAAATTAACAAACACACAAAATCCCATGGTTTAATTACATTCCGAAAAATATAATTGAAGCGGCGTGTCGTTCTCGTATCTTTATCAATCAAATAAATAAATTCAGTGCCTAGATACCGAATTTATTCAGCCGATTTGTTCCGTTGATTTGTTTGCCTCATATTACTTTTAAACAAAGCAATTAACACAAGATGCTTATAATATTTCAATTTGGCCTATGCTGCAGTTGTAAAATCGATTATATTTCTATGTAGTCAGGGTTGGAATTGGATGGGTGTTGTAAATGCAGTGATTCTCTCGAATTGTGATAGATCCTATCAGTACGATTGTCTCACCAATTTAAATTTTCGAAACCATTTTTGTTATTGTTTCAAGATTAATATTCAGTGAGTGCTGAATTTCGTCACTAGTCACCGACTCACATACCCTAAATAATGAGGCTGATATCGCTCATGAATTCGCCGCCAGAAGCGTTTGTGTCGCGTTAGGTGTAGTGTTGCCAAATATGCTTCATGCCGTATTATATGCTAATTGGCAACACTGAGGTCTCCGAAAGCTCAAATGTGTCAGTGATATTTACACTTTTCCGGGTATTGGCACACGCCTATAAAAACACGATCTCGAACACAATTCCAATGAAGTATCAATGTTTGCATGCGAGGACGTCTGTGTGCATTCGAGGACGTCTGTACATGTACTTGTAAATGTGTGCCACTACGCGGGCCAATGAACCGCTCTCCATCTCCGGATGAAACAAATGACGGTGAGGGCGAGTTGGGCGCGAGTTGCGCGCCGGCAAGATTCAGGCGGGTGAATTCATTGCTGTTGAGTGTATTTGACGTCGACCGTATAGGACTGATCTTGGGTACCTATGACATAGACATAGACATAGACATTTATTTCTCAATATCAAATTACAGCATATTTTACATGTCAAAATAAGAGAATCTCACATTGACATGCATTGATATGCATGGCCTTTATTCAACAGTACAAATCATTCGGGAGAAATAATGATTATGTGTTTAAGTATACCTTTAAATACATTCTTTAGACTTACTAAATTGACCATCGTCATCATTTCAGCCGAAAGTCGTCCACTGCTGGGCATAGGCCTCCTCCAAGGCTCGCCGCTAAGAGCGGTCCCGTGCGAATTGTCCATGAACTAGACATAATGCAATGGAAGCGTTTTGAATCTGTCGCAGTAGCTACTTGCCCACGAAGCCTACAACGCAAGAGACTTTCAGTTATCCACATACAGTTCAAAATGGCAAATAGCGTGGCTAAACCATTAATAATGAAACGTCCAGCTTCTTACGCAACCAATAGCATTCTATAAATGTCCGTGTCTCTGCTCAAAGTGATATAAATGATTTTTCTTATCCCTCCGCTTTTGCTTGTAGAATTTTCCGTCAAGGCTGTGTGTCGACTGACGTCATTTGATTTCTTATTATGTCCACGTCACTTGTTTACTGTAGAATTCCGCATGAAATAGTATTCCAATTTAATATAAACGGACGCATTTATAACTGCGAGTGAAGTTGTTGGAAATATCGTGGGTGCATATTTAAAAATGAGGCGGCCATTAATGTGTTCCTTATTATAAAACTCGCCTCGAATAAACATCAAAATTGTCACTGAGATGCAATTGTCACCGATTACAATTACTCGCAAATAATGTAACAACTGCCATTGATAATATTAAATTCTCACTCCGACACATGAAAACAGTACATGTTAAATGCCGGGTCTCGTTTTTAAGCAAAATTAGAGCTCATTGCACGATTTATTCTAATGTAAATTTAATATTAAACTTAGTTTTAAGATTAATATTTAATTTAATATACTTAGAAAATAAGTGAGACATGGACCCTATTAGGGTGCAGCAAGGTAGAACTTAGTTTTAAGATCTACCTTGCTGCACCCTAATAGGGTTCATGTCTCACTTATTTTCTAAGAGCTATGTAATACCATGGTTGTCAAGGAATAAATGATTACTGATTACAAAGGACGCTACTGTACCGAGAGTCGTACTTTGTGGGTCACATATTAATTAGTAGATACAGTATATGCTTCATGCCAGAAACTCTACCCTGCGCTCAGAGCGACGTGGCGATGACAGCCGCCAAGCTCAAATGGGATTGGGCTGGTCACGTCTCCCGTATGCCGACCGAATTGAGGGCAAGTCAACCACAGAGTGGGTCCCACCTCAATTCGGCGCGGCAGACCTCGACGGAGATGGCAAGATGAACTCCTTTGAAGGGGTTTGACCAGTTGTTGCGTTTTGCTGAGCCGGGATGCATGGGAGAATGAGAAGGAGGTCTTTTCGATGCGGCTGGACGGTAAGGGCTATATAAATAAAGAAATTAATAAATATCACGTGGCCCACACAGGAACCACACACAGGAACCACACACAGATCTTTTCATAGGCACAGCCTGGGGGCAGCATGGTATACTTTAGGCGGTTTGCCGCAAGATGGGCAGTAGCTTAGTTCGGCATCTGCTTGTCTAGGCAACCACCGAGTGATAGCATGCATCTTCCAGTCACACCCTTGATCACATAGATGGCCCCCCACTTCCCTCAGTAGGCGACCTTGGGTCCTTGCAGCAGAACTGCTGGCTGGTGTTGTCAATTGAACTGAACTGAACGTGGCCCACACAGGAACCACCCAGAATTTCTGACCGCGCTTGTTTACATACCTTCGATTAAAACGTAACTTTTAATCTATAGTCGATGAACAGATATCTGATCCCTTCCCTATCGACACGATAGTGGCGAAACGATGCGATGGCGGCGGGATAATTAACAATTTCATGAGCGGGTGCGCGGGATCATGAGACGGACAGACCGACGGACCTGTCGGCTATTTGATTCGGACCGGGCAGTTATTAAGCGTTATTTGATTTGTCTACTCATCGTGTGATGGTACTATCATTACAGAACTTTCATTATTGTCTTAAAATAACTGAACAAATGAAAATCATTCATTCAGGAAATTGGCTACAATCGGGCACTACCTATTACACGTCAGAAATGAATTCGCCAGCTCTTCCAAGACCCACTGCTTGAGAAGAATCCTTATTCCCTTAATCCTTACCTCTAATATAATATATCTGCCGCAAACAAACATAGCAGTTATTGATATTCGCAAATGTTCAGGTCAAATCTAGGACCAAAAGATCGAAGGCCAGGGAACCTCAATTTACAGTCTACTGCAAGTCTACTGGCTCTAAGTCCACCAATGAGTAGATCAGCAGTGATCAATTTTGATTGGGAACCAAGAAGATATTTCAATTAAATTGTCACTATCCTCATAATCGGTTTTTGAAGTACTTCTTTCAAGACAGGCGTAACTTACTAGACAATTTTAGAAAAAAAATTTGCTCCACAAATCTTTAAAAAATCTAATTTCAGCTAGAACAAAGGCGAGATAGCAATTCACTCGCAGAATACAAACGAAGTGCTCGTAATAAATTCATTGTTGTTATTAATGAAGTAATGAAACAAATACAAGGACTCATTAAGCTGAATACGTGGCTGCTTCAACGAAATGGCTTCGTTTGGCCAAAATTACGAACCGATGAGCATTTATTACATCCAAATGTTGATAATTGCCTCGGAATTGCTCTAATTAATATAAAACATGTGAAATATTATTATATTTAATCGTCTACCGATATTTCAATGAGTATTGCTTTTTCATATGCGTTCTGTCTACTTGGAATTGGAACACGTCGGGTATAAAGACATGCCATTTTATCAACGTTTATATCAAGTGAAAACAACAAAGATCGAGTGAAAACGTAACGGGCTCGAAAGAGTATTGTCAGACTCACTTAATTTTTAGCTTTAACTGTCCTCTACATAAAGTCAAAACATGCGATAAAAAGTTAAAACGATCGATCAGTCTTAAAATAGGATGCAAAATTATACTTGCAACTAAAATGTGAAACTATTTTGTCTACGTCGGATTTGAGTTTAGACATTAAAACAGTACTTTAATCTTGCATGTATGTAGACAGACGGACAACAAAGTGATCATTTCTATATTTTAGGGTTCCCAACGGCATGAGGCAAATGGGAACCCTTTTTTGTCTCTTGAGCTTCGGAACCCTAAAGGTATGGATACGTAAGGTTTAATTTATGTAGGAATTTTATTGCTAATGATACGCAAGCCGCGGTGACAACTTAGATATACGGACTTAATCCAAGTTCTGAACTTAAATTAGAGATAAGGCACGCTCCAGCGTTGCGAATAGACTAACACAGATAGACTCGTTGTCCATTAATAGCTGTCAATACTTCGATAGTGTCGATATAGACCAGTACATAAAATAAGAATCTTTTGCGTGTCACCTTATAGTAGTTTATGTAACTGCTACATAATTTGAATTTGGAACAAACTTTCGCTCTGTCTGACTGAAGAATATAGGCGGGCATTGCTGTTCGAAGATGTTCGATATTTGAATGCTATTCGATCGAATTCGATGGTCTAATACAGCTATAAGAACATTTTCACAGATAAGAAATCTGTTCTAACTAAACAGTTTATCTTAATGCTGGTCATTATTTGCGGTTTTTGAACGCATCATAGAGGGTTTATGATATGAGTGTAGATAAGCCCAGTTTCAGTAAGTATCCTGAAGCGATTTAAGCTCGTATAAACGTGTGTCAAAGATCAAAATTAGTCACTCTCCTGAATACAGGATTAGTTAACATTTTTTATTCAGGTCGGTTTTACATAATTACGTTTTAGTTCGGTAAATAAGTAAATATAATAAATAAATATGTTTGGCATGTTTTACTTTAACGGCAGTCACTTATTTCTTGAACATTAAAAACTAGTGCTCTATACTTATTAAAGGACTGTTCTTGTAGAGGATTGAGATAGACTTATCTGTAGCAACTGTAGTTTGAAAGATGTATCAAGAAGTAGGTATACTATCGATCGAAACAAAATGAGAAACTGACTCGTATCTATAGGTAAGGGTAATCAAATACCACGGGCCCGCGTAGATCCCTATTGGCATATCGATATCGATTACAAGTTGCCTTTTTTGTACGAAGTTGAACCCTTTGATGCCTTACTCATTATTTTTTCATTGTAATAACAATAGTTCCCGCGGGAACGCGATAAGCGAATTCCATGCGGGCGAAGTAGCCGGCAGAAGCTAGTTACTTAATATACCTACTTACGGTGTCTCTCACAATTGGAACGGACAAGCGAAGAAATATTACTCACATTAAATAGCACCGAACATTGTTTTTTGTTCGTTTTTTTTTATGTCTTTGCGACTGGCACAGGAATAGAAGAATGTCACCTCGGTACTTACCCGGCCAATGTCCTACGGTGCTTTGGGCAGTTGTTGGCGCCATATATTTCAAAACGACAAAAACACACTAAGCGCATTCTTGTCAAATTTATTTTAAAAGCTTGAATTTCATGTAAGTTGCTTGGCGAGTGCACTGGGCCCAGTAGGTAGATTGGCCAGTAGCTGGAATCTCAATCAGACACGCGCTTGGCCGCTTTAAACTGACAGACCGAACTGTCATTTTGATTTTGACAGTTGATTTTTGGAGCGAATGCCGGTGAAGCCAGTAAACAAAATATAGCTGAACTGTTAAATATTAAGGAATGAATTCAGAGGTCGGAATGCAAGGTAAGTACATATGCGCCCTTGGTGCAGTGCGTCGAGCTATAGATCTTGTCATAATAATGTTTTGAAGTAATTGAGAATGTGAAATGGCTGTTTAATAGACGTCGTTTCATAGTCCTCTTTAAAGCGACTAAATACAGTGAACATCACACCACCTCCCAATGAAATTCATAGATTATCGTCTAATATAATCTAATTCGTCTAATTATTAAGTTCGAGAACTTGTAAAGGACTTTGGAGAGGAGAGATTCCAATGAGATAGAAAACCGATGAAACCTCTTGCCCATTAGCCCAAGACGTAGACGCTGAGTAACATTATTTGCATTACATTCATTAATTTGAAGCTGTGATAGCCTAGTGGTTCGACCTACCGCCTCTCATGCAAAGGGTCGGGTGTTCGAATCCGGCTCGCACCTCTGAGATTATTATGTTCGAAATTCAATTTACCACTGAGCTTTTCGGTGGAGGAAAATATCGTGACGAAACCTGCACACTGCATCTGCGAAGTAATTCAAGGATGTGTGTGAAATTCCCAATCAGCACGGCTCGTGTGGGGACTATAGCCCAAACCCTCTAGTGATGAGAGGAAGCCTGTGCCCAGCAGTGGGCCGGAAATAGGCTGTAGTGGTGGATTTATTTGGAGATGTAAAAAGTTTGAATACATTTTTACATACTATACCTATTTACCACTATATGTGTAGGTATAGTAAAATACATCACTGTCTAGTCTATGCCATATGTATTTATGCATAAACTACTGAAGGTCGATCGTCGAACCGCGCACCAAAATGTCGATCATAAAATTCTCGTATATTGTTGAACGAAAATGCAGAGTACAAAATATACGCTAGCATTTAAATCAGGTATTTTATGTGCCAACAATCACGACATCTGTCTAGTTCTTTGGCTGGCTATAAAGTAGTCTATGACTGTTTATTACTTTTTTGCTCATTCAACTGACGGCGGCCAGCATTTGGCTAATATTTACTACAATTTATAAATAACACAAAGGCAAGGAATTTTGACACAAACGTGCTGTAAAAGTGGTGGTTTATATTGGTTTATATGTATATGTATTAGTCAGGTTTATGATATTTTTTTTATCAAAAGGTGGTACCTCCGGATTGGTTCCATTTTAATTTGGTTCAATTCTAATGATTAGATCCATGAGAACTTGAGTGAACTCCTCAAATTTGTTAGCACGTGTATAATTCTGGAATGAATTTCAAAAACTACAGTGAGAATTACGTCCCATCGTAAATATATTTGGAAACAGAAGCCGAAAAAAAATTTTTTATAAAAAAATAAAAAGCGACTTCAAACTTCCACAGCCTATAAAGTCGGTGTCAAGTGAACCGACCCAAAGCTGATGACAATCTTATAGTGAACTTGACACCGACTTTGTAGGCTGTGCAAGCGTGAGTATGACTCGAAATAGGCTTCTCTACCAGGATTATGTAAAAACGCCGAAATAGTATTTTTCGCAATCGTGACATAATAGAGAGCTTTTCAGTCGAGTACCGTGTTTAGGCCACGAAGCTTGCTGAGTGGCCTAAGTAAGGTACGAGATTGAAAAGCTTGATTATGGCACTATTGTGAACAATACTTTTTGTACGAGTCCATTAAAATTAATAATTTAACTCATTAGTACGAGTATATAAGAAAAATAAATGTCGTTTGAATTTTGCTCTTCGTGGTAGGGCCTGTAATCTAGTTGGTCACGACGTGCATCTAGATGGCCATGCCGAAACGTGAAAAAGTATTTCGATCGTCTAGAGCGAATCGAAATAACTTATTTCGGTTGTTTCGGAAGTATGACTATTTAACGATGAAAAGAGTGACATTGCAGTATTCTCTATGAAATCTTAATAGGTACACATATTTCAATTGACGAGTACAAAAATGTGTATTTTTTGACAATAGATCTCTTTAACATTTTTATACTATTACGGAGTTTAAAGTCTGTTTTTTTTACTAGCTTAGATTTAAAGTTCAACTTGTCGCGTGAGCGATCCTATAGGGAAAACCGAGATCCCTATTTAAGACTTCGCATAGACCCCCAGGACTGCGCCACATACGTGACGGTGAAAGTAAATAATAGCGGCCACTTGCCCAATCTTCCAGAACGTTCCGCTGATAAACGATAGTTTCTTAAAGTAACAACGATCTGATTATGTAAACTGTTACGCGGAAGATCAACTTTCGAAAAACAACAGTATTATCATAAGCCAAGTTTCCTTGGCGATGCATTCGGGAAAACTTCGCAACTGCATTGAATGTTTACAACAGCGCTGTGTCATCCTGTAACAGATAAGAATCTGTTACAATACAATGTCTCTTTATTTTATTCAAAGAAAAACTATTTCCAAAGTAAGTACCTACTTACTGCATATGTTTAAACCATTTCGTTTGCCTATGCACTGGTCACTGCGCTGCGGCCCATGGACACCGAAATCTTATGATCCCGCATTAAGGAACCATAAGATCTCGAATGCGTTGCCTACCCTGAGGCTTAAGATGGAATGCCTCTGTGCCAGAAATTTCACCGGCTGCCTTAACTCTCTACCGGAACCATAGACATAAATGATACTTCGTATGGACCCGGCCTAACGTAAATACATGTCATGTTTCCCCACTTCATTGGTGTCCAATCCAAAGTTAAACTTATATCGTGACACTAAAGCTGGATCACATTTTTCCAACAACGAGACGAGTTTTTAGATACCTACTGAGAAACAGTTTCGAAAAAAGTTTTTTTAAAAACGCTTATGGTCACGCACGCTCGGTGACAGAACTTTGGATTGGACACCGTGGAAGTGGGGTCATATTACGTGTACGTTAGACCGGGTCTATATTATTTACGTCTATGACCAGAACACAACACTGCTATTTGGCGGCAGGTTAGCGGGGAAAAACGGTGGTACCACCCCGCCTGAACCTAGCACCATCACTAACGGAAGTCTATAGAAAAGTCGCGTATTTGGTATGGTATGGTATTTGACAAACATCGGCGGTTCCTGCAAGCGGTTGCTGTAGTAAGTAATATAAATTGAATTTTCCGACAAAATGCCTATGTCTGAGATGATCTGTTTATTGGAAAATCTACAAGCATAAATACCACATCTAGCGCACATTGGAGCATGTCTGTGTCTTAGGTTTATAGCTCCCTAAATAAACTCCCGCGCACAATGCGTCCGGTAATTTATGAACAGTTTTTCTTTTCGGATTCTCCACTTTCCTAAGGTTGAATGGAAGGGATCGCTGCTTAGCGATTAGCCCGCCTGTTGTTGACCTATTAATTGCGTATCCTTTCTATATCCATATTAATATTATAAATGCGAAAGTAACTCTGTCTGTCTGTCTGTCTGTCTGTCTGTTACCTCTTCACGCTTCAACCGCTGGACCAATCGAGATGAAATCTGGCATGGAGATAGTTGGGGTCCCGGAAAAGGACAAATGCTACTTTTTATCCCGAAAAAACGCATAGTTCCCGCGGGAACGCGATAACTGAATTCCACGCGGGCGAAGTCGCGGGCAGAAGCTAGTTTCCCATATTTTGTATATATATGGTGTTCAATAAGTTACAATAGGTAGTGATTGTCGACTTGACCGACGCTAGGTTCGAAGTGGATTTTTGGCGGGGCGTCGGAGGCAGCCCAGGCTTCGCACGTGCCGCTGCATCAGCGTTTACTCTGACGTGCCGCTTTAGTGGGTCGCGGCCGAGATCTATGCCGCGAGTAAAACTGCTATGCAGTCTTGGTCAGCTGTAAAGTAGATATAGGTACGTAACAAGAGTATTGTTGTTGTTGTTGCTGATGGGTACGAGTAGGTGACCCTCTCATTTCATTCTTCCTCGCATCCTCGTTATTCTCTTTAACTTTTCAGTCGAGGTCTACCGCGCCCCTGAGCTTTATTCGCTGGGACCCCACTTCTCGGTTGAAGTACGAGTATGATGTTTCAGTCCTACCTACCGAATTTCGACTTTTATTCAATATGCTGTCCCGCACCATCTGAAGGCTCCACAGAAAACCAGCGCTGCTGTCACACTCCATGTGACAACAGCACATGCTGAGTGGAGACCTTTTCGGTAGCGGCATGTCACATAGCCTGTAATATTAGTTTTACATATATGTATGTCTGCTTACCGAATAAACTTTTCTTTATCTTTTATTATCTTTATTCAGAGTGAGCGCATGATAGTACTAATATATTGTAATTAGCAGAAAGTCATAAAAACGAACATTTCAATCTATTTCATGAAATTTCTAGAGCTGCACGATGCTAATATGCATGTGTAACGTATTTCATACTCGGCTTTCATTTGGGATTATAAACCTACCTAAGTTTATTGGTACATAAAGAAAACAGTATTTTTCAGAAGATTGTGTACTAACTTCCTATATACCTATTTATTTTTCTTCTTTTCATTTGCATGTCCATTTCTGAAGGTAAATAAGAAAAAAATGCGATTTTGTCATTTTATTATAAAATTAATTCGTTTTAACCATATAACATAATAAAATATTAATAATTATGCTAAACAATAGTTTTATTCTAAAATATTCTTAGCCAGTATATACTATACTTGATACGTAAATACTTATATATGTAAGATCACACTGACTAGATTGCCACACCCCTTTGTCTGTTTTTAGATTTGGTTAATTCTCAAACTCCTATAAACTGCAACTGATCGATGTTCCTGTTTATGTTCTTCAACTTTTTTTATAAAACCTTTATAAAATCATTGAAAATATGTCATTTAGTTTAATTTGCGATCGATCAGTTTCATTTTTCTACTTTGGTAAAAGTGTTATCCTTGTCAAAAAAGTTACAAATTAGATTGGTATTTACTTTGTATGTTCAAATAATATCAATCACCTACTTTTATTCACTTCAATGATTATACTTTGATCAAAATGTAACTTGTATTGACAAAGCTTTCGCGTTAATAATTAAAAATGAAAACGTGCATTTGGAATTATCGGAATTACTTTCGTTATTTTTGGAACTTAATCGAAAATCGAAAGCGTGGTAGTTATTATGTTAGTAAATACATAAATACATAGTTAAGTAATTATTAGAGAGATAAATACAGTTATTATACTTATTAGAAGGATTATAACAGCTAAGCTGTATATGTACAGATAGCTGCAAAATTGCATGGACACCTTAACGTCATTATGTCGTGGTCGTAACGTTGGATTTTGTTTGTCAAATGTCCATGCACTTTTGCAGCCTACTGTACATACGTAGGTAAATATATATAAATGTTTATTTTACAAAAATACTAATAACATATGAAAAAGCTCATAAACGTAAACATATAAAATATATCTTATCGTGATTTGATATGTTTATTACTCATTTTAACAGTGTTAGTCTAGGTACATAATAAAATTGTAACAAATAGGTAGCTTGCTTATGATAACTTACATTTAATTAAAATAAATAAATTATTTATAAATTTCCATTATTAATACTTATTTTTAAGGATTATTAACAACCTTTTTTTATTAAATGTAAAAAATATATATTTTCAAAACCTAATCCAATTGAACTCATCATAATTGTAGCGCATATATATGAAATATCATCATATCAGCCGATAGACGTCCACTACTGGACATAGGCCTCCCCCAGGGTAAGGTCCTTTGCCGCTCGCATCCACCGACTTCCCGCAACTTTCACCAGGTCATCTCCATCGGACGTAATTCCTGATGATAATGATGATGATGAACGGTTTCAAGAGGATTAAGTTTTACTTAACTTTATGTACTTAATGATTGTATATCCATCATTGCCAATAAATACACTTTTAACTATAGCCACAATATTTCAATAAATATTCTTTGGTAAGCTAGCCGTAGGCATAAATATTTTAATATGTTATGAGATTTATGACTATTAGTAAAATCACATTAAAAGCATAGACATTCGATACTACCTACTTAGGTGTAATACTTACATGTGTAAATACTAATAATAAAATATTTATTAAAAATAGTATATTGCTGTTTATCAAATATTATTTATTTAAGTATTACTTACTCTTAATACATGCGTTTTCATACTACATGCTTGTAAAGAAGACGTCACTTATTTTTATTTCAATTTGCGTCGTATTAAAAGAAAATCAATTATATATTCATAAAAAATATTTACCGTTTTACAACAGGTATACTTTTAATTTTTACTCATTGTTTAATTAAAAAAATATCGAGTGACGTTGATTATTATTTCGTAACTCTACCGTGTAGTTTAGCGTCTCACAAAAATAAACGGTTCAATAAATAAAAAAAATACCTACAAGCTCTTGCATTTTTATTTTGCATTACGAATTTACAAACATTGATCATTCTTTTAGCTAAATCACTGGAAAGTACATGTCGCGGCACATAACTTGAGCGGTGAGCAAAAGAGGGGATTTCTGCGCATGTTTGCGACTGAAGGGCCAATAAGAGTGTGCGTACAACAAAGCGCTCCCTGCTTTCCGCGCCCTCTGCCGATGAGACCATATTTTCGAATTTTGCGCATCCAAGGCCACCGCTCAAGTTACGTGCCGATGCCTGTAGGTGGAATTTGGTTTGACACATGGATGTGCTTCTAAAAAGGCTTGTCAAAATACCAAGTGTTATAAGTCAGTAAAGCCGTGCTGCTCTTCTATGGTCTGTATGCTGTCGATGTCTTGCGTCCCCGTTATAATCTGCAGCACCCGGAAAGCCTTCGACTGCCGTGGGGGGCCTTCTTGTGTGAACCTGTGGTAGAACACCCTGGAATCACAGATATATAGCATATAGCTTAAGTATGAGTTGACGTGTAAGTAGGTAGATTTGGTCGAATATTTTTTAAAAATATTTCCACCTACCAAAGATTTACCGTCAAGCACATTAAATTTATAAGCTGTAGAATAAGTAATTTGTTACTTATTACCAAGCAAGCGTGTAAAACATAAATTATTTTATTTTCCCATAATTTTATTTGTGGGTCGCTTGTATGTTGCTTGGGTTAAAGAACATTATTAAATCTTGTAATAATTGTGACAAGTGAAATGATTCTCACACCTTTCGTGGTAAAATCCGAAAATTAGTTCTCGAATACAAATCTTAATGTATGTGTGTTCGTTGTCTTTGCTTTTCTAAAGACTTATTTAGCTTTTCATTTCATTTCAAAATTTTAAACCAATTTCAATTCATCATTATAAAAGTAAGGTTTAATGTTTCCACTGTGAAAGCTAAAATCTCTCTTTAAAGATGTACTTAGTCACAACAGTATGTTTTTAACGTATTTAAAGATTTTTAATCCTATAATATAAACTAACTACGTATGAAACAGTCAAAAAGCTTTCAAATCAAACTCCAAATAATTAATTAGGTGCAGTCGATTTCGCAAATATGTACACACTTTTGCACCTTATCACGTTGAAAGAAGGAGCAAAAGTGTACACATATTAACGAACTCGACTGTATTTTGTTCGAAACACATTTAAAAGCAAGATTTATAATGTTAAGTTATGTAGTTACATAACAATTTTATGTATATATTATTCAACTTGAAAAAAAGCAAATGAAGTGGCCGAAAGTTTTTTTTTTTTTGTGGTTATTTCAGAAGTAAAAGTGTCACGCACACGGTCATAGATAGTAGAAGTAACATGAACTTTGAAATGCATTAGACCGTATGATCGAAAATAGTTTTAGTAGAAAGAAACGATTGATTACAAAGTTTTTAATAAAATACCGATCGTGAATGTTAATTCGAGGACAATTAACACAGCCGTTGATCAGTTTACACGGCTATAATTACACAATAACCATTTCAAGGCAACGAGTTTTATTAGTGAAGTACTTCAACAAAATTAGAATGTGTTCGCAAGCGAAGTGATGCTAAATATAAAGCGAGCGCTGATTCATCGAACATAAGCGGTGCATAAAAATGTTCCGTTTACTTTGGACGAGTGCAAACAGCTCCTTAGTACCGCCCACCGAAGCTGAAAAATGAGCACATAAATATTCTACAACCGGAAAATATGTACTTATGCTAGATTATACAGGGGAATCAGGAAAACTCGCAGGGAAACTTTCACGGGACGAATTCGTTGACGCCGTGAGGAATAGGAACTTATGGAAATATTTTTGTGTTGTAGTTTGTTTCGCTATTCCAAATGACTTAAATAAGTTACTAAACTGAAAAAAAAGGTGTTCATGTTCTTGTGATGTACTTATCAAATCTGTCTATAGTGTGTGTAAACTAGTACGTTTCTTAATTAGCGAAAAATATAACAACAATACGAGTAATTTACCTCTTGTTAGCTCCATCGTTGCTACCTTCAATCTGAATAGGTATTATCCGCGTCTTCGGCTGATCTTGGTTGTTTGTCAGGTGTCGACTCAGCGCCGGCAGTTCAGGAGCCGGCTGGTTATCGTCCATTCGCACCAACTGCGGCGACAGCACCCTCATGATACGCTGAGTAGGCTGCGAGTAAGGTGCCGCCTGAGCCGGCCCGCTGTTATTCGGCTGCATTCCAATAACGATCCTCAAATGCGGGGCTTGGTTGTCCTGTCTCCCTTGGTCCCTAGTATCTGTACTCGACACCTCCATCTGTATCGGAATAATCCTGTTACCCGGCGAGCCTGGCGCGTTGTCCTTCGGCACGCTTTTGCGATTCTCCGACGGACGAGTCGACCACGATGGCTGCGCGGTTTGCGGGTACTTAGGAGGACTAATCACGTCACGGACACCTCGCTGCATTTCATTACTCTTCTTCACCCAATCAGGTTCCTGATTAGTGTCCCGAGGAGGTGTGACGAGGTCTCTTGGGACACTCTTTCTGGTTTCCAGCGGTCTTTGAGCCCAAACAGGAGGAGGAGTTTTCGTCTTCTCCTTCTGGGTTTTCACCCATGGTGGCATTGACTTCGGGCTATCAGGGCAGAAGTAAATTGGTTCCTGGTTGACGTAAACAACTTCCTTTTGCGGTGGTGTGTTGTTGTACTCGGGCGGAGGGTTTTGCCGTCTTGGAGTTACGGGAATAGACATTGACGACTGGTAGCGAGGCTGTTCTTGAGGCGACGCCTGCTTGCCCGGAGGTGGTTGTGTGGTCCGGTTGTTGTTACCGTCCGGCGCTCTCCATGGTGCATTGTAATTTTCTTGAGCACCATTATTATTTGAATCTTCCGTTGCTGTTCGGAATTGTTGTCCATTATCATTCGAATTCGAATCTCGAACCCACGGAGGAATATATTGCTGCTGATTGGTATTTTGGTTTCTATTACTTTGCAACCACGGTGGCGTGTATGTAGTTTCAGTGTTATTTGTTTCGTTAGACTTCCACTGTGGATTGTATGCCTGTTGTTGATTTTGATTGTTATTTACATTGTTGTAAATGGTATTCTGAGGTGCCGTCTCGCGTGGATTTCTGTTGAGAGTATTAGTTCGCCACGGCGTAGGATCAGAGTCTGTACTTGGTACCTGGGAGTAGCTATTAGGTACTTGATTAGCCTCCTGGTTTCTTTGACTAACTCTGGGTAACGTGTGGAAGGCGGGACTTGAATTGGTTGGCGGACTTTGGTTTTGATAATTAGGTGAGTACTGCTGGTTGGATGTGAAGGGACTGCGGTTTTGTTGGGGTGATTGTGGACCGTTGCTGAAGTTTCGCGCTGGAGAGTCGCGCCGTTCTGGCTGCCTCCAGTTATTATTAGGGCTAGGAGAATACGGCGATGAACCGTTACTACTAGGTGACTGTCCGCTAAATGGCTGCGGACTCTTATTGAATTGAGAGTCCTGCCTTTGGAGAAGTTCTATCGTTGGCGTCTTTATATTAGGCGAGTTTGAATTCTGATGAGCATACACAGCTTCAGGTCTATGAATAGGACTGTCAGGAGTCTGCTTATTCTGATTATTGTACGAATAGTTCGTGTTCTGGGAGGGCGGTGTGTACTGAGGAGCTTGATTCGAAAACGACGATGGCGGCATTTTTACTGTCAACGGACTCGGGACTTTCTCTACAAACTTTGGCACCGGTCCCATTCGTAACTCATCAGCCTTCTCGGCCTCCCAGTGATATGGGCTGTTGGTTTTTCTCAGCATTCCAATAGGATTTTCGGGGATAACAATTTCAGGTCGTTCACCCATTGCTGGAGGTTTTGGTGATTTCGCATTCGGTACTTCTATGACTAGTGGGGGAGGGGGTGGTGGAGCGGGGATTCCTGAAGGTGGAGGGGGAGGTTTAGGGATTCCTTGCTGGCTGGTGCCGTTGGTTTGAGGAGCGTAGTTTTGTTGGGCGTAGGCTTGTTCCTGCTCCTCCTGAGACCGCTGCCTGGCCAGGCGTCGAGCCATGCTGGGTGTGCGGATCTGGGACAGGTCCAAGCCACCTGGAGTATAGGTGAATGGCTTCTTGTCTTTCGTCATCATCGCATTTTGGATGCACGCTGGCGGTTCATTATGTCCCATGGGCTGGAATTGAGAAAAACATAATTAAAGTTTCGTAAGGACGAAATATTTGAGTATTTGAAAGTAAATTAGGACGGAGCGTTTTCAGTTGAGGTTTAGTTTATGAAATCATAAACTAAAGTAAATTTTAGGTATCAATAAACTTAGATTAACGTAACTAGTAACTTTGAACAGAAGCAACAACCAAGCCTCCAAGGTTAGCATAACTAACTTAACAATAATATACCTTCATCCCACGCAGATGCAGCTCAGATCAACAAGATATTTATGTCTAGTTGTAAAATAAACACTTGTCACAGCAGAAAACAAGCGCATTAGCTTCATGACCCAGCATCATGCTGAATTGGCCAGACCTTTCGGCCTTAGTAATTGTACTATTGGATTGTTTTATGTATCGCTTTCACGGCGTTTATTTTTACGGCGATTTATCTATTTAATAGAATAGTCATTCAACTATTTCTTGCTGTTATTCTGCCCGTTTGTAAAGAGATAAAAGAGAGAGAAGTTTCTTAGAAAAACTGTTTCAACATGTACTACTAAAAGATGCTTAAAAGGTGCCCCTGAAGGGGTTATAAATGTCAAACGTCGTGAAAGAAACCCATAAAATCAGAGTTTTAAAAGTGACTTAGGTGATCGTACCATGGCTACAAGTGACAGAAAAATGTTGGTTGAACTATTTGTTTCTTGGTAGAGGATGGCAATCAGACCATTTAGTACCATTTTAGCCATCTCCCCTCACTCTCTAATCTAAAGGGTTAGTGACGAAAAACAAATAGAATTACTTACATTAACCTGAGTCTTCCCGTAGATCGGGATCCTCCCGACGTGCCCGGCCGCTCCGTGCCTGGAAACACGCCAACAACGCGTTATTTTTACCCGCAGTGGACACTGCGCCCGCGCCGGACAGTTCACCTGCCCTGGATACGTTAAGGGCTTTCAAAATAAATTATAATTATAATTGGATATATATGTACAACAAATAGTTTCATTGTTGAACTTTAGTTGCTACTTTCTGGATTGTAAAGTTTAATATGATTTCAAAGTTCGCAGAAGCGCTTGACTGTAACAAATTTCGCGCGCTTTTGCCGGTCGGTAGTCACTTATGCGGTACTGTACCAATGGCATTAATGCGCATAATCATAAATCAACTTCACTTTTATTCGTATACACACTAGCGTGACATAAATACGCATCCATTGGCTTCATCAAATGTCATTTCTCAGATCCGATATGATATGACATAGCGTCGAATTTCGAATGCCGTCGAAGTACAAATCATTCTCAAATGAAACTATCCGGAGCTTAATTTGAGAATGGCTTGTACAGTCGACGTCGAAGAGATGTTTACACTGTTGTTCACCGTTCTTTTAAGTTCAAAAAGTGTAAACATCTCGCTAACGTCAACCGCACATTAGATAACGATATGATAGGCATTACGTTATGGAACAGTCATTGTGAAAATTAGAAGCCCGCTTTTGTGATTTGTCGCTGTGGCAAGCGACAAGGTACAAAAGTGATCTTCTACTTTTGATATCGACTAGTCGTCTCACCCGTTCTCAGCCATTTCGGTGCGTTCCGTTTCGCATGCGTCCACGCAGCGCCGCGGTAGCTCCGACTGTGGAATGAGATCATGCCATTATTCTCGTGAAACGCGCTTTTCTGGAATCCCATGTAGTACGGACGTACCAAGGTTGCTCGAAAATATCGAAAGGTTATCAATTTATAATTTGTTGACGAAAATACGAGCATTTTTGGCGTTAGGTGACATTTATGAAGAAACAGATATTTATTTCTTCTTTTATCTGTTTTGACTTCACGGGAAGCTTTGCGTTTGGCTCATAGGTGCATGCCAATAAAATCACTGAAATCAATAGAGTCAAGTACCTACGTGTTTAGGTACTAGTCTCGAGTGCTTTTGTGAAGTGAGTTTATACATATACTCGTAATAATAAGTCAAGTCATTACATTAATGCAACAAGATCTTGTTATAATTTCAGTACTTATGTAGTTTTATAGATTAGAAATTGTACGTACAGCAGGATTGGCTCCATGCAATTTTTAAAATTTAATTGTCCTTATATTCTTACGTTTATTTAGATATCTGTTTAACTCTTTTTATGTTACAATACATAAAAAGAGTCATCATTATCATCATAGCGGCCCTTGGCCCATCCGTCTTCGGACATAAGCCTCCTCCAAATAGGAACTAGAGATCTTTTTCTATCTAAAGTCCCGCGCCTTCACATTTCAAAACGCTTCAATGTAAGTATTTAAAAGGCACCACCAATACTCTCAACACATGTGTGCGTGCTGAGACAGCCATCAACTATGCGCTGAGAGTGTTGGTGGTGCTTAAAAAAAATGAAGCGTTTTGAAATGTGAAGGCGCGGGACTTTAGACAGTAGAAGATCTATAGCTAGGGGCTAGGTACTGTAGGTATTTTACTAAAATTTAGATTGGTTCATTCATAATCTTAATTCAAACCAATTCAAACACGATATCTAAAATATACAAAATCGAATTTTGTCTACACCTACCTAATTTATAAACGTGGTCTAAACCTACGCTCTCAGTCATATCAAAGGTCGTAATTAAAGCCGACGATATTAGTCACCGGACCATATCCACCGCATGCCAGAGAAGGTATATAGGTAGGTAATATGCATCAGTAATAGAATTTGGCACTCCATGGACAATAATAGGAGATGGCCGGACGCCAGGTGTAAATATAGAGCCTAACTGCGACTTAATTCATTGGATTATAATATTATTCTGAAAGTCGAAAGCGGTACTTAGGTACATTTTTAGGACATTTATTAAGCACCATTTCGGATAAGATTGCATTTGCTTTTGGCGTCTTGCTTGAGATGTGCCTACATTAGATGATGGGGAATTAAGGAAGAAATCCGGATTCTATGGGAATATCGATACGTTAGTGTTATTCCCGTTATGTCAAATTACATCAAACAAAGGTAGGTAAGTAGCTAATATTTAGGTTGGAAAGAATAACAGAACATCCATTCACCCTTGATTCACGGAAAAACTAACGTTCATGACGGATAAGGCTAAAGTCTGTTTATCCTTTCTTATTTGGTTAACAACATTCTAACCTCAAAATGCGTGTTTTTGGACTAAGTATTTGTGGCTGTTTATATTTAAGCGTAGGTAAATGAAGGAATAGAGCAGACCAGAGCAAATATCACTCAAGAGGTGTTTCACATGTTGAATCACAGTGATTTGATACAGCAATAAACCTATTTTATCCCAAAAATTTGAGGTAAGTTTTTTTTTGACTCTTTGAGGTTAGATTTTTTTACCAAATAAGACATACTATCGGATTGAACAGAATTTATTACTGCTTCGGTAAATACTTAATATAAGATTATAATGTGCCAGTGTCAGGTGATATACAGTTATAGATGTATTAATGTCGGCTAATGTTGGCTCCGATCTGGGCCGCAGGTGAGAGAAGAATGTGTGCTGCAATATTTGGGCTATTTTCGGACACGAGAACGAGACGTAAACACGGTTAACTCTAAGGATTAGGCAAAGGGTGCTTCGTGTGCTAACTAGCAGGGTCTGATATTCATACTAATATTATGAATGCAAAAGTATCTAACTCTGTATGTCGGTCCTTTACCTTTTCACGCTTAAAATGCTCAACCGATTGAAATGAAAGGTACGAGTTCGGGGAGATGACATAGGCTACTTTTTATTCCGAGAAAACGCATACTTAGTTCCCGCGGGAATGCTAATTACCAAATTCCACGCGGACGAAGTCGCGAGCAGAAGCTATTAAGTAAATTTTGTTCTAAGGTATCTTGAGATCCTGAGAAGAACATTATAGGATAGATTTTATCTCGAAACAAATCTCCAATTCAGAACCAATCGCAGGGTAAAAAACTACGCTGGTAAAGTCCGAAATTTTCCGAAAAGCCTTATTAGGTCTAAGTTGGTCTGGAAATCACCTCTCCATTTTTAGGTATTTAGGTCCCGTTAATAATTGAGCTAAGCATAGCTAAGTTGCATACTGTGCAGCATGCGGCCCATTTCTCAAGCGCACCTGCAGCCAGAGCGAAGATTGATAACGCGTCAACAAAGTGCGCTGGAGTACCAAATAATTAAACCTTTGATTATTATGGAATTTCATATTAAACGCCCTACATCCCCTTTTCACTACCCATCCTGTTAATTTTCTGAGTCTTTCTCTGCTTAAGAAATGTCTTAAATATTAAAAAAAAATATAAAAAACACATAAAAGATAAATAAGACGGAATGAAGAAAATAGCGCCTTCTGTTCGTAAAAATCCTTTTCCAATTACAAACACAATAGAAACTCGTCCGTGACTGTGTGATTGAGTGACTGACAGACATAACCAAAACTACTGATCGTAGAAAGCTGCAATGTAGCATTTAGGTTCCTTGAAACTACTACTACACAAGAGGGTTTGGGCTATAGTCCCCACGCGGACCCAGTGCGGATTGGGGACTTCACACACATATTTGAATTACTTCGCAGATGCGTGCAGGTTTCCTCACAATGTTTTCCTTCACCGCAAAGCTAAGTGTTAAATTCAAATTAAATTTCGATTTCGCACATAAGACCCTCTGCATGAGAGGCGGCAGGTCGAACCACTAGGCCACCACGGCTTCCTTGAAACTACTAAAAGATTATATCTCGAAATTTCTACTTGAACGGAAATAAACGGGATTTACCATGGTAATAATATCAATCGCGTCCAAAGTCGCGAGCAAAACCACCATGCTAATATTCTAAATTCGAAAGTTGCTCTGTCTGTCTGTTACCTCATCATCATCATCATTTCAGCCAAAAGACGTCCACTGCTGGACATAGGCCTCCCCCAAGGCTCGCCACTCAGACCGGTCCTGTGCTACTTGCTTCCACCGGTTTCCCGCGACCTTCACGAGGTCGTCGCTCCATCTTACCCACGTCCACGTCTGTTACCTATTCATGCTTAAACCACTGAACCAATTTAGATGAAAGTTATGAAGATAGTTCGAGTCCCGGGGAAGGACATTAGGCTACTTTATGATCCCGGAAGAACGAATAGTTATCCCGGGCGAAGTCGCGGGCAGAAGCTTAGTAAGTAATAAAACCGGCCAAGTGCGTGTCGGGCCACGCGCAAAGTATAGGGTTCCGAAGTTGACGATGCCCACAGTAACTTTCTAAGATTTACTAACATCTAGCTAGCCTGTGGTATGACGTGCCCGCCCGACGCCCCTGGCGCTCGAGAAAAATCATCATCATAAGTTGGTCGACTATTACTCGTAAGTTTGTACAGCCTACTTAGCTATGATAGTTTTCCTTTCAACTACGTTATATATGCCACAACCGTGATTTTTTTTCAGCCATCCAAATACCACCATTTAGCTGGCAGGGGGGGGGGGGGACACGTGACCCTAACAAAAAATAGCACTTTAAAGCTTAATATTTCACAAACGCATCACTTAATCGAAAAATGGTTTGAACAAACCGACAATATTTTTTAAAGACCTATTCAACGATATGCCACACCATGGGGTACGCAAGAAAGAAAAATACATCCCCACATTACGAGTAGTGGAGGTACCCTATAAAAAAAATATATTTCAAAATTTTATTGTACCATTTTGTCAGCGTAACTAATATGCATGTTCATGCCAAATTACAGCTTTCTAGAACTAAGCATCTCCGAGCAATAGTGCGGACAGACGGACGGACGGACGGACATGGCGAAACTATAAGGGTTCCTTGTGGACTTCGGAACCCTAAAAATGGTTTAAAATACTATGATGCAGCCGCCTAGCCGTCATCGTCCTTGCTCTTGAAACCGCCATTGATGCGTCACGTAGCATAATATTGCGCGTGCGCATGCATCTAAATCGGCGATTGAGTCAGGCGCCGCGCTTAAACGCGACTTGCACTTATAGTTTGTGACGGTCTAATAAAGTAACAAATACAAGTGTGTAAAACCTCACTGTTGTTTCTAAATAAAACCATATCCGTAGTCTACCGATGACGCGAATTCGCGTCGAGCGGACTTACTTTAATAACTAAGTAACTAAGTTTATTTTACATTAACTTTTTGTATATAACCGGTAGACAACAGGTTGAGGGTTTACTCCGAAAGTTGGCAACGTCGCAAATAGCTGTCAAATATTTTGCTTTTTTCATGAATTTCTGAATATTACTGAATGAAAACATGAATTATCGCTCTATGGTTGAATAAAACATTAAATATGGATTGCAACAGTTATCATAGGAACACGAAGTTTTTAGTACTATGGAAGTAATATATTTTGAAAACTTTCCATCGCAGTTTCCATGCATTTTAATGTAATCTTATCATATGGTGGTTAGCCACCAAATATAAAACAAGACGCGTTATTCAACCATAGAATGATATCTTCCTTTTTAATTCAGCAATATTGAGACATTAATAAAAACAGCGAAACATTTGACAGCTATATGCGACGTTGCCAACTTTCGGGATAAACCCTCTTAAACTCAATAAAACAAAATAAATGTTGACGCGAACACAGCCTACTACTTACAGTGGTCCTAAAAGAATGAAGATTATTTTATCCGTAAGTGGAAAACAGGACCTTTACCCATTTCGGGGATGAAATGGCAGGTGAAAATTATATTCAAAAATAAAACAATTGGCACCACCACCACCACAACATTTACGGGCCACTTCTGGGCACAGTACAGGCCTCCTCTCATCACGAGAGGATTTGGGCTATAGGCCCCATGCGGGCCCAGTGCGGATTGGGGACTTCACACACATCCTTGAATTACTTCGTAGATGCATGCAGGTTTCCTCACGATGTTTTGCTTTACCGAAAGGCTCAGTGGTAAATTCAAATTGAATATCGCAAATAAATAATTTCAGTGGTGCCAGCCGGATTTGAACCTGCGGATTTGAATTGGCAACCAGTAGACAAAACTTTGGAGGAGGCATATGTTCAGCAGTGGACGTCTTTCAGCTGAAATTATGGTGATGATGTGTTAAAATATTTTAAAAATGAACGATAATTTGTAAGAATGAACGACTGGGTTAAATTTGACGCGGCCTCGGCCCGACCTCGGTTCGATGCTCGGTTGAAGCCGATTTGAAACTTACGTAAACTGAAATGATGGAACAACGTGCAAAATTCCGCGGTTTCAAATGATTTAAATCAAGAAACTCTATTTAAATGTTTGCTGATTTTTTTTTGTTTCAAGAGTCAGCGAAGTCACTCTACTTATCAGATCTTCCAGTTGCGCATATTACCTACCTTACGATATGTTCTACTTACGTACGGATTGAGCGAAAGGCCAAAAAAGAAAATAAAATAGTCTATACACTGGATTCCAATATTCTAAAGCTTGCTGATTTATAAGGCTTGATTATAAAAATTAACACCTTGAGATACAAATTGACTACTACTCGTATGGAATTGATTAAGAAACGACAACATAATATCATCAGCAAAGCGGGCTTTTAAACCAACGGTGGTTGTTATTTTTGAGAACCTATAAATCAGTCATACGCCGTGGTTAGAGCTTTGTGAGGAGATGATTGAGGAAAAACTTAAATAACCTCTATTTTCCGGTCTATTATAAAGCTAGGTCACAAGGGAATCACGGAAGTAAAAAGTTCTATTCGCGACTTAAAAAATTTTGTTGGCATTCAATAAATATTTTTTGTAACTATTTTTAATTATAGTTTACTTCCATTTTTCCAGCTTTAAAGCAACGATTTTTTTAACAGAATGGCAAAAAACTCACCTTTAAAAACACAAAAAAAAATCCAAGCGGGCACTGGCACAGTGTAAAAAAAAGTAAAAATTCAAACGTGGAAATGAAAGAGTTCCAAATGTAAATTCGTAAAATGCGTTCGTAAACACGGTCGCGTGTTGTGGGTGTAGTTCGTTCGTTCGGATGCGCCGCCGGGCGCCCGGGCAGTCCGCGCTGCGCGGGACAAGCGGGAACGGTAGGGATGGGATTGGGATGTAATTTTTATCGACATATCTTACCGTATTTATTTCATCCTTTTTTGTACTGGCGGGTAAACATATAAGACTTTTTCTAGTTTTTAAATATTGAATAACTGTTTAAGCCGTGTAAAACCCGTTCCCGTGGAAATATCAGGATAATCTTCATACCACCACCACCACATTACGATAACAGCCCATTTACATCCCACTGCTAGGCACAGGCAGGCCTCCTCTCATTACGAGAGGGTTTGGGCTATAGTCCCCACGCAGGTCCAATGCGGATTCACACATGTTGCATGATGTATATTCATTCGTGTTGCGGGACACACATATTTGAATTACTTCGCAGATGCGTGCAGGTTTCCTCGCGATGTTTTCCTTCACCGAAAAGCTCAGTGTTAAATTCAAATTTAATTTCGCACATAAATAATTTCAGAGGTGCAATCTGGATTCGAACCCCCGATCCTCTGCATGAAAGGCGGTAGGTCAAACCACTATCATATATGCTACCACGGCTTATAACCAGGCTACCACTGATCTTGATACCAAATTTCATCAATATCAGTCCATCCGTTTTAACGTGAAGAATCCATCCTTCATACAAACACACTTTCACATTATAATATTATAAACCAGCTTCTGCCCGCGACTTCGTCTGCGTGAAATTCGGTTATAGCGTCCCCGCGGGAATTGAGCGTTAAACTATAACAAATTATATACGAAAACCTTCCTCTTGAATCACTATATCTATTAAAAGAAACCGCATCAAAATCCGTTGCGCAGTTTTAAAAATCTAAGCATACATAGGGACAAACAGACAGCTAAGCGATTTGTTTTATACTATGTAGTGATATGGATTGCTATATGTACGAACGTATGTACCTATGTATATTTGGCGCAAATATTTCTAGCTATCGAAAAGCAAGTCAGGCTTTGCTTATTTAAAAATCTATAATTATTATTGATTTTAGTAAGTAGGTATATGATTGAAAACATCTTGATAAATCGTCGATACCGTTGCAGCACTGCATGGCATCACTAATAGTTTTATTCGGGCGCAAAACCGCCAGCTTGCGGCGTCCGCCCACCTCGCGAACATTGTCTCCCACTTACCTACTCTCCGTTCGGAAATGCGTCCTTTCAGTAATACGCCGCTCGGAAATAATTTTCTTTCTGCAATGGATGCTGAAGTACGTAACCACTGTTGAACTTTGACGCTTGTTTTATTGATTTTTTTTTATATATTATTTTAAGACTAATTTCAATTGAGATTTTGGTTCAGTTCATTATGTTAAAGTCGGTGTCCCCCTCCCCGAGAAAAGATTCTCTTCAAGGACTCTGTTTAATAAATTACCACTTACGAAGGATGTAAAAAATAGCATCATACTTATAAAAACCCACGACCAGCATCGCCAAATGCTAATATACATATTATTATTATTGTCGATAGAGTAACATTAATTAAATACAAATGTAGGAATAATTGAAAGTACAAAATCCTAGCACAGATATGTCTATCTACTATAATATGTATACCTACTTGCGTTACGACGAGTAAAAGTTCACTGATGGAAAATGTGTAGGTAACCATATTGATTTGTACTTATTATTTAGGCAAAATCGTGAACTCATTCTCATTAAATTTCACCAAAATAATCATTGGTTTTGCTCACTTCAGACACTGAATCAGATCAACCACGCGGATACACGCGTTACGCGGGATCACGCGGTTTCTTATCAAAGGATGAAACTTGTAAATGTAAATCACCTAATTAATTCCATAGAATTAAGTGAAAACTGTCGGTAGTAGTCTGTGTAGCGCCGTGGTAGCATAGTTTGTTTGACCTACCGCCTCTCATGCAGAGGGTCGGAGGTCAGTGGTTCGAATCCGGCTCTGAGTTTGCTTATGCGCGAAATTAATTTTCTAATTTATATAATAGTAATAATTATTTATTACTAGCTGGCCCGGTGAACTTCGTGTCATCACAAATTCCCTTAAAATTATACCCGATTTTTTGTTTCTAAACCTTCCCTGAATCACAGGGAATTAATCAAAAAAGAATCAGCCAAATCGGTCCAGTAGTTCTCGAGCCTTAGGCAGATTAACACACGGCGATTCATTTTTATATATCGCACCCCCAGTACAACACTGTACTAAGTCAAAATAAATATAAATACGCCGGTCTTCGTGGTATGCTCGGCAAATTTTTGTCGATTCAACTATATATTTTCAAGTAAAATTTGAGATTTTTAGGGTTCCGAAGTCCACAAGGAACCCTTATAGTTTCGCCATGTCCGTCCGTCTGTCCGCACTATTGCTCGGAGATGCTTAGGTCTAGAGAGCTGTAATTTGGCATGAATATGCATATTAGTTACGCTGACAAAGTGGTACAATAAAATTTTGAAATATATTTTTTTATAGGGTACCTCCCCTACTCGTAAAGTGGGGATGTAATTTTTTTTTCTTGCGTACCCCATGGTGCGGCATATCGTTGAATAGGTCTTAAAAAAATATTGTGGGTTTGTTAAAACCATTTTTTGATTAAGTGATGCGTTTGTAAAATATTAAGCTTTAAAGTGCTATTTTTTGCTAGAGTCACGTGTCCCCCCCCCTGCCAGCTAAATGGTGGTATTTGGATGGCTGAAAAAAATCACGGTTGTGGCACATATAACGTAGTTGAAAGGAAAACTATCACAGCTAAGTAGGGTGTACAAACTTACGAGTAATAGTCGACCAACTTATAATGATGATTTTTCTCGAGCGGCAGGGGCGTCGGGCGGGCACGTCATACCACAGGCTAGCTAGATGCTACTAAGTCTTAGAAAGGTACTGTGGGCATCCTCAACTTCGGAACCCTATAATTTGCGCGTGGCCCGACACGCACTTGGCCGGTTTTTGACATAATACAGTGTTGTACTGGGGGTGCGATATATGAAGAAGATTATTATATATTTAATTCTAGGATATGGGTGAAGTCTCCAATCGACACTAGACCCTCGTGAGGAGTGTAGCCCTAAACTAAACCCTATCGTCATGAGAGGAAGGCTGCACACCAGCGGGACGTAAATAGACTGTTAAACGCCAGTGTTTTAAACGATTTGGGATCTAAATTAGTGCGTCGGAAATGCCGCCCACCTTGGCGCGCTTACCTTCATGATATGAGTCAACAGCATAAATAAAGGCACATTTACGTACTTGAGCTTTTAAATTTATGAAAAAATGCTGCTTTTGAAAAATATCACCGTCTCGCCGTTAACATAATAAATTACTACTAGCATTTACTAGCAATATAAATAGCTACTGAAAAATGCCTACTACCAGAAGGCTCTTCAAAAAATCCTACAATAGATCCAATTGATACATCACCTTGGGCTGTTAGCTACACTCCTCGTGGAGTACTTAGTAATTTCTAATTTGGTCATTGGTTTTACGCGATGTTAAACGGTCACTGCGTCCCGTGAACATAAGAAATCATGTGATTTCGAATGCGTTGCCACCGAAGTTGCGTTGTGATGCCAGACATAGAACGCCTCTATATGACCTACCTAATATATCCGCAGTGTTACCCCCTTACCGAAACACGACAGTGAAAGCACTGCTATTTGACAGCAGATTAGCGAGTAAGACTATAGTAGTAGCAGCGACCTTCTTGGGAGCTTTCTCAAGTCCTCGGTACTATACTAATACCATGGTATTAGGTATCTATGGCTGTAATATGTAGGTGTGTTTTTTTGCGGGCAATTTTCGACCCGCTGAGTGTGTGTCCGCACCCTAGCCGCACACCTGCTCGTTAGTCACTCTCCTCGGCATCCAGACAGAGTTGCGAACCCGTCGAAATTACTTGGGAATAGTCCCAAAACGAATATAAATAAAGTTAGTGAAGATGGGACTATGTACCTACCGATATAGCTTGCAGAATATGTGGCGAAGAGGATGAGTCAATGCGACACATCCTGTGCGAATGTGATGCACTCGCCAGGCTCAGAATGAAACTCCTAGGTAGCGGTTACCCTGAAACAGGGGATTTCAAAGTACTGCCATTGCACTCCATCATTAACCTATTGGTGAAGGTGGAGGAAGCAATGGATTAGCTGCACGGAGATGGGTAACTACACAAAGATACCAATGGGTCGAAGTGTATCCGCGAGGACCCCACAACCCCAAGATAATAAGATAATATAAATAAAGAGCCGGTACAGACGGACAGCATTTGAACTGCTGTTGTGGGTAGCCACCTGCGTATGATTTGCAGCCAGCTTGCAGTTCGTATGCAGACACTGCAGAGTCGGTTTCCAGTTTTGATGCAGTAACGTCAACTGCATCAGAACTGCACTCGAACTGCCATTTCGCAGCTGGGTTGCAGTTCAAATGCTGTACGTCTGTGCCCGGGGCTCTATTCGAAGTGCTTTATAAGGGAAGGGAGATTCCCAATCCCTGCGCTCACGCGTCGCGGCGTCGCAACCGAACTTTAAGCAGCCAGTTTTAAAGAACAATTTGAGCGCCGTGACGCGTGAGCGCTGCGATCGTATCCCCTTTCTCTCTGTAAAACTTCGAATAGATCCCCTGTTCTAAATAATTTTTTTTTCATAATAATGTACGATCAAAACGTAAAAAACAGCTAAATAAAAAGTAGACATCTATTAACCAAAATCTTTATTTTAATTTACCTAGTAGATAGATGTATTATTTCGCATTTATAAACTCTATGTCTTGACTCCTGCTTTTTATATAATATATACTTAAATATGTAATATAAATAAATATTCAGCTCTTTGTCAAACCAAGCGTGAACGAAGTAATATAACTAGCAATTTTCCAATTTCACAAAGCTCGTTGAATCCCGCAAAATAACGGCGGCTCAGACGCGGAACGCGGTCGTAAACTGAAAACATGTAAACAGGGCCGACCTCGCGCTAAAAATACAGAATTTCGGAATATTCCACGATCGCTCGCGTTATTTATAAATATTTAAGAGATGAGAATTAGCCGGCCGTGCGGCGGTGGTAGTCTAGTGGTTTGAACTACCGCCTCTCATGCAAGGGTCGGGGCAGGGGTTCGAATCCGTCTCGCACCTCTTACTTTACTTATGTCCGAAATTCAATTTAATGAATTTACTACTGAGCTTTTCGGTGAAGGAAAATGTCGTGAGGAAACATGCACGCATCTGCGAAGTAAATTCAAGGTCTTCCTAGGTTTCCGAAGTCCACAAGGAACCCTTATAGTTTCGCCATGTCTGTCCGTCCGTCCGTCCGCAGTATAGCATATTTAGTTATAGAAAGCTGTAATATTTTAATAATTTGGCATGAATATACATATTAGTTACGCCGACAAAGTGGTACAATAAACCTCTCCTACGCGTAAAGGGGGGTGTATTTTTTTTTCTTGCGTACCCTTTGATGTGGGGTGTCGTTGAATAGGTCTTTAAAAATATTGTGAGTTTGTTAAAACCATTTTTTGATTAAAGGCTAGTTTGGGTAGTGTGTCCCGTCCCCCCCCCCCCCCCCCCCGGCAGCTAAATGGTGGATTTTGGATGGCTGAATTTTCACGGTGGTGGCATATAATAACGTAGTTGACTGAAAAACTATCATAGCTAAGTAGGCTGTACAAGTTTCCGGGTCATAGTCGACAAACTTTATAAGATGCGCACCGATAAGTAAAGATTCAATATGCATACTAATGAAATTAGCTTAGATCTATAAAACTACGCAAAGGATTTTGATGCGATTTTTTAAAAATAGATAGAGTGATTCTAGAGGAAGGTTTTCGTATATAACTTGTTAAAGTTTAACGCTCCATTCCCGCGGGAACGCTATAACCGAATTCCACACGGATGAAATCGCGGGCAGAAGCTAATAGCTATTATAGGTATTAATAGCTATTACCTATAGCTTAATACCTATAACGCTGTAAGCTGTACAAAACAGGTTCTAAATGTTAAGTTATGAGCCTTTCAAGTAATTTTAAATAACATTTCTAATTAGTAATTATCTATCGTAATGATTAAAAAACCAACTCGAGCGGCAGGGGCGGCGTCGGGCGGGCCCGTCATACCGCAGCCAAGCTTAGATGCTAATAAGTCTTAGAAAGGTAGGTACTGTGGGCATCGTCAACTTCGGAACCCTATACATTGCGGTTTTAATTCTTTTTTTCTTAGGATTTAATAGTAGGTACACATTCGTAATAATTAAAATGGTAATATTCACGAAACGTATAATGTACTTAGTCTTACAAACCAATAAACTCGACTCAAAATTCTTGGGCTAATTAATGTGCGTGAGACGAAGCTCCTAGAGATCCTCAGACTTTCTATTGACAACCCCTCCACGTCAGCGCTTAATTAAATTAAACATAATAATTATGATAATAATGAAGCCGTGGTGGCCTAGTGGTTCGACCTACCGCCTCTCATGCAGAGGGTCGGGGGTTCGATTCCGGCTCGCACCTCTAAGTTTACTTATGTGCGAAATTCAATTTGAGCTTTTCGGTGAAGGAAAACATCGTGAGGAAACCTGCACGCACCTGCGAAGTAATTCAAAGTTGTGTGTGAAGTCCCCAATCCGCACTGGGCCCGCGTAGGGACTATAGCCCAAACCCTCTCGTGATGAGAGGAGGCCTGTGCTCAGCAGTGGGCCGTAAATAGGCTGTTGTAGTAGTAGAATTATGATAACTATCTGAAATATTCACCCCAAACGCCTACGCATCTCTAATTTAAGCTGAATTACAAGTAAGAGTTTCCTGAGTGTGTCACATAGATTACTTCTTGAAGACGTTCTTGGCCAAGTGGCAAGATCATGATTCTGGTGACTCATTTGTTTTTTAATGTCAGTGCCGACGCGCTAGGCGAGTACATTTTATGAGACGAGTTGGCAATGAGAGCGAAAATAACGTTACTTCATTCACTTATAGCTGATTTTGACGTGATAACGTCTTATAAATCGATGAACGCCGGCTGAAAAAACATGACGCAATAGTAACGTTACTATAAGGTGCAAGCGAGAGCGCGGAACAAGCGATAGAGAGAAACGATCGGCCTAAGCGTGACGTTATCACGTAAAATTATTGTCCGTAAACCGACTTTACAGGCAACCAATTTCCTTCGATCGTCAGATTTTTATTCTTCCGATAGTCCGAACAAAATTCAAATTAATTCCGGAACAAATTAAATTTTTGTATGCACTATCCGACGGTAAAATATCTAACGATTGAAAAATCAGCCATTCAAGATCCGTCTCTTTACTTGTTCTGATTTTTTTTCTTCCACCGTTTTTTTTTGTAGTGACAAAAGCCTATTTTACAACTATAGTCCCCACGCGGGCCCAGTGTGGATTGGAGACTTCACACACAACCTTGAATTACTTTGCAAATGCGTGCAGGTTTCCTTACGATGTTTTCGTTAACCAAAAAGCTCATGGTAAATTCAAATAGAATTTCGCACGACACAACTTAGAAGGCGCGCGGATTAAGCAATAACAGACTCTGCGTCGTGCTTCGCCGCGCGCTTTCTAAGTTGTGTTCTGCTATACCGCTGATCATTTGCCATCGTTTGTCCATTATACTCATCTTTGACGCCATTCACATCTCCGTTGCGAAACTGAAATAGCGGTTTGAACGCTGAGATGTGAACGGCGTCAAGGATACAAAATACAAATACAAATACAAATTCGTTTATTTTCCATATTAGCATGCAACATTCCTTAGCTTTAACAAATAATCATAGGCAAGGATGTGTATAATGGATACCGATGTTTCCAATCCGCGGCGGAGGTCTGAAAACAGCCTTATAGGCCGTGTCCGCCGTGTACCCTTACTGAAAATTCTGACACTGTAGCAGTTAGAAAGCGGTGTCGAAATAAAACCGCCAACGCTCAGAGGAATGGTGCCGCCGAATCGCCAGTATAAATAGCCCGCAGTCAGTGCCGTGACGTAATATGCGACTCGGGCATTTTGAGATTCACCTCGACAACTAATTGTACTCTACTGGATTCTGATTTGCATTTATGTTATTATTTATGTTATGTCGTGTGTTTTGTACCGAATAAATGTTTCTTCTTCTTCTTCTTCTTCTTCTTCTTCAAGAAAGGAGCTTCCCCGTGTGGCGTATGAGCTCAAACTCACACAATAAGGCCCGGCGCACCCTGGGCAATCCGCGAAACCTATGCAGATTGGCGAACCCTTTCACTACGATGGCTAACGTTGTCCATCCTCCTGCTCACAGGAAGACCTGGTTAAAGCTAATCAAAGGGCAATAGACGCTTTATAAGCCATATAAGGCAGCTTTATAAATGCCATGTTTTAAGACGGTAAGTATTTTTATAGAAATGAAAACGTGTTAAATACTAACTAATTCGGGCGTTCTGTGCGTAGCGCTTTCTCCTTCACTCGTTGCACGGATGACAGTGACGGCTGAGCTGGATATAGGAACGGCCTTAAGTTCGGTTGCAACGCCACGATGCGTGAGCGCAGCGATAGGGAATCTCCCTGACCCTATTTAAGACTTCGAATAGAGCCCCAGATCCCACAAAAGGGAAGTGAACGTATATCATAACAGTGAAGCATACTGTAAAAGGTGAAGCAGACCTTGATGGGATTTTTTTATTTTTTATTTTTATTTATTAGACACACCAACAGAAACATAAACAAATACATTTACATCACCGGGAGATTTTCTGCCCGCTACGCGGAGAGAAAATCTCACTTCTTGGCCAAGGCAAGATGTAAAACTTTTGACAAACCACGGGCGGTAATTCGTAAAGCCCCAGATCGCATATTTATGGCCCTCACCTTCGGTTCGGGCCACAGAAACCTTCGATCTGGGACATTTACGAATTCACCACCCTAGGTATGTAATGTACTATTACAGAGGGTTTAACTTAAAGTATTAGTCCTGCTCATGCACCAATTACAGGTGTGCAACAGCATTAGTAGGGTCTAGGGAAATAGCATGTTATTACCTACCGATGAGTTACATACTATGGATTAGTCTCTAAAAACTAAAATAAAGTAAATGAATATAACAATTAATTAAGTACTGATCGATGGTGGTAGCAGCATTCTACGTCTCAGTGTGGTCAACGAATCGTCAAAAATATCCACGTACTGGGATTTGGCAAAGATGTTATAATACTTCTGTAATCTGTACAATGGTAGTGACTTCCCCAAATTAGTTCTTGTTCTACTGAGATGAAAATACGTGAGTCGACACGGTCTTGAATTTTGTTTCGGAATCGCAAAATTAAGGTTTTCTAACAAGATAGGCTCCTGTATTACACCGCTTATAATCTTGTGCAACAGAGCAGTGTCCAAATAAGAGCGTCGATCCTTTAGAGTATTAAGTCCAAAGAAGCTAAGCCTATCTTCATAACTGGAGCGTTTAGAGATGCCGGTGCCATTACGTTTGTACACAAGAAACCTTGAAAAAGACCTTTGCAGGGTGCTCCAGGCGATCAATGTGAACCTGATAGAAAGGACTCCAAACCTGACTGCAATACTCTAATCGCGACCGAACAAGCGAGTTAAAAAGCATCTTGAAAGTGTCAATTCGTTTAAAATAGCGTCCCGTTCTCTTAATTTATTACGAGCATTTTATTACTTTCTTTTATAATTGAGTCCACATGATGTCTAAAGCTAAGTTTTGAGTCCAAAACCACACCCAGATCCCTAATTGTAGTCACCTCATTCAGTAATACGTCATCTAGCACATATTTGTTGGTTGGGTTGGTTGGCATGGCAGCATGAATTGGATGCGAATATCGAGGATGAAGTTGAGTGGAATTGTAGCGTAAGAGACTTAGGTCATACTCACAGAGTTAAGAGTTCAGTTCAGGTTGGCGATACTTTTGCATTAGATAGATAGCGACGAGAGGTAGTTCCAACAGACTATGGAAAATTATTACATTTAGGTATAGTTTTATGCTGTATGAATATATAGGTTGAGATTAAGCCATACCCTCTAAATATTACAAAGGAAAGGCCAAGGATAATTATAATGAAAATGCGCAAATCGTCAGTGACATGTTATTTTATTGAATTCCCGACAACGTTGTTTTAAACAAGGCTTCGGCGCGAAGTATTTACAAAAGCGGCAAGTTACGTTCAGAACCTGAACAACATATTAGTTCACAACTTTGGACAACTTCAGTATAACTCCAACAACTGCAGTTAGTGTTTCTCAATAAATTGTACGACAGACTTGAAACAGTTCGGTTAGTCCTTCCTATAACTGTGGCATGTAGAATTTGACAACATTATTCAAAACTTCAACATTATTAAAAACTTACCACATACTTTTTTTAATATCATCTAAAACCCTTTGAATCCTTTTGATCACTTTAAAGAGGTATTTTCGATACAAGATTTTTGTGAAAGCCTTTTAAATGAAACAATTTAATACATAACTTTAATTTCTAAGTACCGACTAGCGACCACCCCTAACTTCAGATGCTAAAAATAAATTTATAGATTGTACTATTTACAACTCGCGTAGTCCAAACTGTACAAAATTATTGGTAACGATCAATCAATTGTAAAATGTAAAATTCTGATGCAAAAACTAAATTATCTCAATAGCAATAACAAAATAATAAACATGTCTGTTTATTTAAAATTGAATAAAATCAAATCGATACGAGCCGGCAACCGACCACAGCAACTAAATCGTCCATATAAATCATCGTTAAAATACGAAATCGTAAAGTCGATAAACACAAAACTTTGTCATAGACAAAATCACCTATAGTATCTCTATTTACATGATTATAATGTAATAAAAAAAATGACACCAAAAACACTATACCAACAGTAACTACTAAAATCATTCAACACAAGATATCGTAAATCCGCCGAGTAAAAAATAATTAAAGCAAAAACTTAAGCCAACTAGATGAAAATCTCAAAATACTTAAGTTCCAAAAACACGTTACACTTAACTTACGGCTATTTAAATCGTTTGCTATTTCGTACACAAAATATGTCATTTGTTAGTCCTATCGGTTTGTCCAAAATAGCGTGCGCGAGCGCAACCGCGGGGCGCCTCATAACGTTATTTGTTACATCACAGATCCATCTCAACTATCGTCAGCGGGGTTGCACGACCAACGAACGCACTTATTCAATACTTTACAACTACAATAAATAACGAAAGCCTCCACCGAATGATAACTAAAATAATATTACCAGACAGATCGAACAGTGCTGTTTAATAATTTAAGTGGATCAACGATTTATTGACATAGCGTAATTAGTTAAAGATGATTTAAAGGAATCAAATTTACAGACCATTTGCTTTTATACGCCAATAAGATGAGGTTAAATTTTGAAAGCCGGACCCATAACCTACAAAAAATATATTATCAGTGGTAAAATATTCTTCTCCTCCTCAATACACCAGTAACAACAAAAAATAGTTGATTCACCCAATTCCGTTTCTAATCGAAGAAGGACGTGTAACTGACAAATGGTCAACCCGTCTGGTAACCTTTCCCATAGATAGATTCGCATTCTAGTGTTCCATTAATATTGGAAAGAGAAGTCGGCAACCCCGCCCAGGCACATCAACTAAACTACCCCCGCCCCGCGCGCCCGCGTCCATCTATAAACATTTTAATGTATAACTATCATAAATTACTGTATAACCATAAACTCCTAACTTACAACGCTCTATCTTAACTTAACCTAATCGAAAGCTAATATCCCATTTGGCTTCTTTCAAGTTGAACTATAATTATGTCTTGATATATTTAAAACTTACAACTAGTGTACTTTATAATAAAGAAAATGCCTTATTTTGGTATCGCTGTTAGTAAATTACTTCTCGGCTCGAGCGACGGTCGCGTTTACACTAATAATATCTACCTCATAATAGGATTTGTGAAAAAAATATTATACTGAGATCTTTCATGTTCTTTAGTTTGTTCCGTCTCAATAACACGACAAACTATGTTAGCGCTTACAATATACCTAAATAAATACAAGACATAAGTTATCAGTTCACCTTTTTGTAAACACGCACGTTGCATACTCACTGTGCAGTTTGCTTCGTCAGTCCGTTGATTCTCGAGATTTTTAAAGTTTTAAAATTAAAATTTGGAAGACAGGGTCCGAGAATGTTACAAGTTAAATTAAAAATAGGTCGTGACGGGTATTCAATGCAGCTAGTTCGCCGTATTACCAGCTTAAATGCTATGGAGACAGAAAGTTCTCGAAGGGCGTCCGCGCACCAAGAGACGAGCTGACAGTAGGCCTCCAACAAAATGTAGCGACTATTTGGTAAAGGTCATAGGACCGGTCTGATTAGCGTGCCTCAGGGGACGCACGTGTCCAGCAATAGACGTGTATCGGCTGACATGATGAATGAGGGCTACCGTATTTTTGCCAACCAGCGGGCGCCACTGGCGTTGGAGATGTAGAACTGTCAATGTCGAACCGCGCAAAACGGCCAATGGCTGCCTTAGCACCTACGCCACTAGCGCCCCTAGCGGATGTTTCTCGCGGTAACTCTCATTACAGGCATCGGCACGGAATTTGAGCGGTGGCCTTCGATGCGCAGAAGTCGAAAATAAGGTCGTGCGCGCCCTACAGTCGTAAACATGCGCAGATATCCCCTCTACTTTCGCTCACCGCTCAAGATCCGGGGATCCGTTGCCTGCGCATGGCATTGTTAACCCGTCACGCGTCCCAGTCGCACCGTGTGCGAGTAAGAATTTTGGTCCGGTAGCGTCCCAGTCGCACCATGTGCGAATAACGCTGTCTCTTGTCATTGGTCATTTTTCTTAATTTTTGTTTGAGATTGGTCAACCTGCAAATATTACGTTAGCCTATCACAGGCCTTGCTTTGTTGAAATTAGATTTTTAACCCAATAAGAAACGCGTAGTTGAATTTAAAAAAAAAAAAATACGTCTCAATTGCGCGAGCGGTCGGTAGTTGTTGTTGCGTAAATAAATAGTCATTGTGAAGTAAAAAGTAAAGTAAATATGTGTTATTTGATAGCAAAGTAATGTAAAATCGATTCATAAACATCCAAGCTTCAATTTAGTGTATGTGCAAGGTGACATTTAGCTATAAATTTAGTGTTTTGTGTTCTGGAATTTTAGTGGCGGAAAAAAAACATCAATTTGAAACAAAGAAAAAAAAATATTTCTCGTTACAAGTAAGTGACTTCATTGCACTATAAAATTTTGAATATAGAATTTAATAACCTTTCTAATGATATATAACACACAATATTTAATGAACGTTAAGGTAGGTACAATTTCGATTATCTGCGAGAAATCGGGTTTTTTCACGTTGTATGGGGACGCGTACGGGACACTTGCCCACGAGGGGCTGGACGCGTGACGGGTTAAAGCGTCCGAGCGGAGTGCGGCGGTGGTGCGGCGGCGACGAACAAACTGGCACCGGCGTCGGCGCGAAGGCCTCAAAAGAAGCCGATCAACTCCTACTCGATATTGCTGCGCGGCCCGTCGATGGGCATCGTGTGCAGCACCTCGTCCAGCAGCTGCAGCGCCCTGGGGATAGCGAACAACTCAATCAATGGACAAAATAAAGTAGCGTTTCATACATAAAATGTAGAGAAATAGAACCAGAAAACATGGCTAGAGTCGTCAAGATTGTAGGACATCAACACTAAAACATGAGACAGAACAGACCTGGAGAAATTTGAAAAAAAAATGGAAAATTTTAGAGTTAACAGACGTCTCTCGACTGACTGGGTGACGATTATCTTATCCTATGTGATCTAGCACCTCACAGATATATCACGACACGATGAGAACTATCGTACTTCAAAGAGGGTTTCATACAGTGGCGTTAAATGGTGAGCACCAACTCACCATTTGGCGCCTCTGTCGTATGAAACATGGCTGTCAATGTCAACGTTTGTCATCTGGAAACAGTGTCAATGTCACTTTGACAGCATGTTATATGCTGAATTGGCATCTCTGGCACACTCACGCGACAGAAACGCCTCTAGCGGCGAACATTCTGTCGTGCTACAGGATGACTACCCTGATGACAGACAGTACCTGTGCAGATGGACCTCGACCCAGCACGGCGTCTCCTTGATGCTGGTGCGAGGGTAGTCAGGCCCCCAGCCCTTGACAAACGACAGCCGCACGATGCAAAGCCGCCGGAGGTCGTCCACGCCGATTCCCGCCGCCGCCGTTAGACCTGGAATGTGATATGAGGTTACTCAGCTGGATTTGTTTTTTTTTTATATCAATGGTATAGACAAAACCTGCAAGTGTCGGCACTACGTCACCTGGGTGCGCGGGCTGGATGTGTCCGGCGACGGCGGCG
>OZ020291.1:4550659-4644058 GCA_963971205.1 Aethes cnicana | reverse complement strand
GACGGCGGCGGCCTGCGCGGCGGCGGCGGCCTGCGCCGTGGCCGCCTGGGACTGCATCTGCCGGTGGCACTGCCGCAGGTCGAACACCTGCAAGTGTCGGCACTACGTCACCTGGGTGCGCGGGCTGGATGTGTCCGGCGACGGCGGCGGCCTGCGCGGCGGCGGCGGCCTGCGCCGTGGCCGCCTGGGACTGCATCTGCCGGTGGCACTGCCGCAGGTCGAACACCTGCAAGTGTCGGCACTACGTTACCTCTCGTGCTTATACCTACTTGATGAGTAGAGAAGCGATGGACAATGAAGTCTTAATAATACTTAAAATGGCGGCCTAGACTAGGCCGCCTAGTACGGGAATATAAGTTCCAAATTTAAAAGACTACAGCTAGCTATACTAACAAACATACAGATGGGTATAATGCGGGAACACAGCGGAGCTGATCTGCGACATACGACATACTAATAAGGTCCGCAATTCTTCGAGCATCGATATCAGTGTCCCTAGTTCTATACTGCGGATATCCTCATTTCTGATTCTATGTGTGATTTTGAGCTTTCTTATCATAGGTCCAACCAAAACGTCTCGGAACAATAAATGATCACTGGCAACACACACTGGTCAAATACTTTTGACTTGCTTCCGCTCAGTTAAAATTAACTATTTACACGTCAAACCTTGAGGGAAGCCTTTGTTCAACGATGGACGTGATTCAACTATACTACGTTAATGACGTCGAGTACACTGCCGGTCGTTTCGAAGCGTACCTTGATGCAGGCGGAGGGGTATATCTTGTGCACGGCGTCGCCGGGCGCGCGGCCCGCCTCGCGGTCCAGGTAGTACGACTGCACGAACACGGAGTGCTCGGACAGGCAGCGCAGCCACACGTCGCCCTCGCCGCGCAGGTCCAACTGGACTCCCTTGCCGATGTGCAGCCTGTAAACGAGTGGCCGGTCTGTTGTATTCTATGTAAAAAACTTGAACAAGGGGCTAGTCTGTCGTATTCTATGTAAAAACCTTGAACAAAGAGCTAGTCTGTTGTATTCTATATAAAAACCTTGAACAAAGAGCTAGTCTGTTGTATTCTATATAAAAACCTTGAACAAAGAGCTAGTCTGTTGTATTCTATATAAAAACCTTGAACAAAGAGCTAGTCTGTTGTATTCTATATAAAAACCTTGAACAAAGAGCTAGTCTGTTGTATTCTATATAAAAACCTTGAACAAAGAGCTAGTCTGTTGTATTCTATATAAAAACCTTGAACAAAGAGCTAGTCTGTTGTATTCTATATAAAAACCTTGAACAAAGAGCTAGTCTGTTGTATTCTATATAAAAACCTTGAACAAAGAGCTAGTCTGTTGTATTCTATATAAAAACCTTGAACAAAGAGCTAGTCTGTTGTATTCTATATAAAAACCTTGAACAAAGAGCTAGTCTGTTGTATTCTATATAAAAACCTTGAACAAAGAGCTAGTCTGTTGTATTCTATATAAAAACCTTGAACAAAGAGCTAGTCTGTTGTATTCTATATAAAAACCTTGAACAAAGAGCTCGCGTAGGCAGAGTCTTGAGTTATAACAGAGTCGCACAAGTTCGTTTGTTATTGTACTTGCAATATGTCGCTAGACAGTTCATCATCCAAAAATTGCTTCTAGAGAGGGCTATATAGATCAAAAAGCCGCTGAAATAAGCAAAGGAGTTTCAGACACGTCGATCTTGCTATTCGTGTATGAAACGTGTAGTCAAAATCACCTTATTAAACCAGTATCAAAATGTTTATTACTTCAAACAAAAGAGAAAGTTATGAATTGCGTTACCTTGCCCTTTCACTTTGCTCAGTCCGGTGTACATTGCTCAAAGCGCCGAGACAGAATCGGTTGCCACCTGATGGGTCCACGTAACCGTCAACCTGAACAAAAATGTAAGAGTTTCAATTTAAATAATCAAATACCAGTTTGCCTAGTGAAGGAAAACATCGTGAGGAAACCTGCACGGATCTGCGAAGTAATTCAAAGATGTGTGTGAAGTCCCCAATTCGCGCTGGGCCCGCGTGGGGACTACAGTGAGAGGCCTGTGCCCAGCAGTGGGACGCAAATAGGCTGTAGTAGTAGTAGTAGTAGTAGTAGTTTGCCTATTAAATATAATGAAGCAATCACAGTTACATACATCAGTGTCAGATAAACACGACGGATGTGGATAGGGAACACCTCTATAACATTGCCTCTCCTGTTTATTCGGTCCTCGCCGTTCGGCTCGGTCAGGAAAGCTCACTTCCTGTCCCTGCAGTAATGTAAGTATTACTCACGGTGACGTTGGGCCTGCTGGAAGGCACCTTGAAGGTCTCCCCGACTTGCGTGTCGAGCTCGAAGTACGCCACTGAGCACCAGTACTCGGGCGCCGGCTGTGGTGACAGCAGTCCACTCGGATTACCATTATCTGTGGCAACACGCAGCTATTTTAATACAATTATTTATTTAAAAAAAAAAAAAAGGTTCTTTCTTTCCCCGTTTCCATATCGCAGCTTTGAGATTATTTTCTAAAATTCCCTAGATACATTTGAACATTATAACATATTTTATATTATTATATTATAACATATTTTAACCTTATTGTCATGACTGGCTCTAGCTGTAAGTGTCATTTTTGTAATAATAATAAATAAATAAATTATTTGAAGTGGAACGTGTTCACGTGAACACAGATATTTACACACAGTGCCTCTGCCTGTTCACTATTGACTTGTGACGCTCGAGAAAAAGAGTAACAGGATACTAGATTGTAGATACAATAGGTAGGTATATTGACTTGACCTTACGAATGTGTATGTATAATAAAAAATGGATTAGGGCAGTTTTATTAACATCTGCAATACCATACCACGGTAAAGACACACCTCGACACAAATTTTCTTGTCCTTTGGCGTAGACGGAGTTATATTACAAACGCAAAATATACTCTATCGGTGTCTATGTTGGCTACCTATTGACGCTCGACCCAGTGAACCTATTTAGGTGAAATCTGATGCGTAGGTTCGTTTTAACCCCGAATATCAAATGCGCAGCGATGCGGCAGCGGCGGGCGTTGCTAACCGACGATCGCGCAATGTGTCCGTGAATCGCTCTCCGCTGCCGCTGACGCGCGAAGTCGTGGCCTAGCGGTATGCGGGGCGAAAGTTTGTTATATTAGCTTATTTGTGTTTAAAAAGCAAGTTCGTGCATTTCTATGTAAGCACTAAGCAGAATTGATCATCCCGGTACTCACTTATTTTATTTTTATCATTGGCATGTTCCTATGTACATGTATGTATTTATTTAAATATGTATTTATATATCTGTATTCTGTGTATATATTCATTTATTAATACCTATGTAGATATATGTATTTTTTTGTTGTTGTTGTAAGTAATAGCTACTTATTGGCTTTCGTTGCACCGCTACAACAATTTCTGCTTTGCACAAAGGTTTAACTGGTAGAGAATGCCTTTTGGCATTAAGTTCGCCTTTGTATTAGTTTTTACTGATGTGCAATAAAGTTTAAATAAATAAATAAATAGTTACAGTAGTGGTGGTGGTGCGCGGGCGCATCGACGGGCGCGGGCGCGGCGGGCGGCGGCGCGAGGCTCTGCGTGTATGTGAGCGTGTTGTTACCCGTCCACGTGCCTGCACACAAACGCACCGCTCACCAAACATGGACGAGGCATGTTACTGTATACTAACTACTGTCCTTAGCTACACCATGAGCAACAATCACTACTGAGTTGTGTATATTATGTTTGGCTACACGCTACACGCAGTCTGTCGTCAAACCGCGACGCAGTAGTCTCCCTCCGCTCCTTCACCTATTGACGCGGAATCGGCAATCATAATAATATTATAAACACGAAAGTTTGTAAGTATGTATGGATGTTTGTTACTCTTTCACGTAAAAACTACTGAATGGATTTTAATGAAACATTACAATAATATAGCTTGTACATCCGAATGACACATAGGCTACAATTTATAAAGATATTGTGTATATAAGCTACTAGAAATACTAATCCTGCGCAGACGAAGTCGCGGGCATCAGCTAGTAGATAGATCAAAGCCCCCACCATCAATCCCATACAGGGCCATACAATTTTTTTTTTAACAAACTCGGAAACAATTAAAAGCCTAAAAAACATCCTTAGAATTGATATCTGCGGGTAAAATATCGTCACGTTTTGCTTGACCCTATACAAGGTGCTAACAAATTAGTCAAGGATATTTTAAGAGATAATAAATTACATTAAAACAATTAACTTTTAACGCCCGGTTCCTATATCCAAACAACGCCTCGTTTTGCCTACGGACGGTTAAAATTTGACAGATTCTCTATGGAACAAATGTCAAAAATCAACCGTCCGTAGGCAAAACGAGGCGTTTCGTGTATATAGGAACCGGGCCTAACTATAATTAAGGAAAAAAAAAAAATCTGCGGGAAAACGGCAGGTTCTTAAACAGGGTGTTTTAACGTAGCAAATTTGTTTCCTATTGTTCTCCAAAAAACATAACAAAACCAATGATGTTTCATACTTAAATGTACTTCGAGAGCCGAGTACTATCAGCTGTAAAAATATCCGTGACTAATTTGTTAGCACCTTATATATGCGCCATGCTCATGGCGAACGGATAAGGTGGTTAAGTAACGCTTAAGACCCTTATTCGCTTGAGACGTCAGCTACTCTCGGCGTGTGAGTCCTTTTGTATTTCGCATGACGTTAAATTAAAAAGGTTAAGTTATCCGGTGAAATTTCTGGCACAGAGGCATTCCATCTTAGGCATCAGGGTAGGCAACGCATTCGAGATCTTACGGTTTCTTAATGGGGGTTCATAGGATCGGTGGACCGCAGTGGCCACTTACCATCAGGTGGGCTGTGCGCTCGTTTGCGTATACCATTGGTATAAAAAAGTATTCTTACCTTGTTGGTGCTGCGTGCGGGGTAAGGGACTAGGTTGCGGCGCTGGGCTGCCGGCGGTGGCGAATCCGTTCTGCTGTGAGCTTTCTGCCGACCCTGAAGACACGGACACTGGACCAGCTGTTGATAACAAGAATACCACATTTTGATGTAATTGCGAAAAGTTTGTTATTTTACCTCGAGTACCTAGTTACGTCAGCGCGAGCGAAAGCGAGCGTTAACATTAGGGACGAGTGAAAATAACAATTTCGCACGTGTATCAAATGACGTTTTTTACATATACAATTGTCATTTTTCGCCTATTTTCTTAAATAACTCGAAAAGTATTGACCAAGAAAGAATTAAAAAATATATATTTGAGATCCTCATAAGAAGTACTTTCATTTGATATGTCACACGATATAGTTTAAAAAAACTTCATTAATATTTTTTTCAAATTCAACCCCTTTTGGGGTTGAATTTGAAAAACCCTTATAGGGTTTATGTTTAAAATTAATTTATTTTCGTTACACGTCCATCTTTGGGTCACAAACTTACATATACGTACCAAATTTCAACTTAATCGGTCCAGTAGTTTCGGAGAAAATCGACTGTGACAGACGGACGGACAGACACATAAGGGTTCCGTTTTTACCTCTTGAGGTTCGGAACGCTAAAAAGAATATAGGGTCCAGACTAACCTGATATAGTTTGCGTCATCTGTGTCTCAGTGGTAGTCTGTTCCGATGTGAAGAAGGTTGTGTTGGATCCGTCGATGAGTGGCGTCGTCCCGCCCGGCGACATACTGACTGGTAGGGCGGCTGAAAAGGGAAACGATCTTAGGGCTTAATGCATGGGTCACTGTCAAGACTAAGCAAGCAGATAGTTTTCAAATTATACCGGTTTGGTTTTTGTCTATGGCTGGAAAATAAGCATTTTTTATTAATTTTCGAAGTCGAGTAACACAGCTCTATGCCTAGTCTTAAAGAGCGATCTTGCTTTTCCCTATAGGATCGCTCACGCGTCACGTTGAACTTTGAATCTAGCTGCTTAAAGTTCACGCGACGCGTGAGCGATCCTATAGGAAAGAGCGAGATCCCTATTTAAAGACTTCGAATAAAGGCCCTGTTGCTCCTCCACACAAAGAGTACAAGTGTTCTGCGCAAAACTAATGATGAAACAATGAAATAAAAATTAATAAAACAGTGCAAAAAAATGAAAATAAAGCTTACGATGGTTCATTCTTTTCGGTAGCCACATGGCCCGGGCGTCTATCGTGTCCGGGGGCTCGAGTTTGGGGGCTATCGTTCGCTGCTGGCTCATGGCCATTTGCTGCGGGCTGGGTATGGACATGGCTTGGCTGATGGTGGGCATCTGCGGCGCGCCGGGAGACATCTGCGCGGGCGCCGGCGCCATCCGCGGCGACGCCATCTGCGCCGCGTTATTACCGACTTGCGGCGTGTTTGAACGCATCTGCGGCGTCCCCGGACACATTTGAGGCGTCGTCGGACCCATCTGAGGGGTTGTCGGGCACATTTGAGGCGTCCCGGGGCCCATGGGTGTACCGGGCGCCATTTGTGGCGTGCCCGGCATTTGGTGGTTGGAGATCATTTGTGAGTTGGGCGATAGCACCATCGGAGTCGGCATCTGCGGGCCGGGGGGACGCGCGCGCGGCGCGTGCGTCGGCGAAAACATGCTCGGAACGCCCTCTGGCGCTAAACGAAAAGATAAAGCGAAATAAATTAACCGCGCGGCAAAATAAAAAGGAAAACAAATCACACACACAGAACGAAGCATACCAACCGTGAAAACCAATTCTGAGTAGTCTAGATTAAAATAGAGAGTTATCAAGATCAACAGAACAAACTTATTAAATTTTGATATTAGTAAGTGACGGGAATTTTCGGGACTTCAACAAAAAAAAATCATTCTAAAACTCAATAGACAGAAAATAATTAGTAAAGTGTTCAGAAGGGTCTCATAGGTTTAACATGTATATCTGTGTACTGTGTGTTTAAGGTGTCATAGCACTCATAGCTCCACAATAGAAGAACCGAATTTGAGTTTTTTTTTTTGTTATATTTGAACGAAATTGGATGAGTGTACCAATTGACTACCAGTTCCTTTCTGAAGGTGCGTCAGGGGTGTTTTTTAAATTTAAAATGTATAGTTACGGCCCAACGATAACACCAGTTACTTACCTTGCCCTTGGTTAATAATGATATTTGTCGTCTGGAACTGTTGATGGTGGTGCGGGATGGCGGTGTGGTGGTGTCGCGGGCTGGTAGCGTGATGCTGGATGGTGACCAGCTCACCGGTATCCATGTCCATTCCGTTCCCACTTAGCCCTGCCGTGTACTCATCCTTGACCAACCTACTGGGTCCCGATTGAAGAGTCAGTCCTGATAAATCTGGAATTATGGGTTATGTATTACATCTAGTTGCTTTCTTCAGAATGCCTTAACTTTTTAACTATGCAGTAATATTGGCAGAAATAGCACGAGTTGTATCTGATTGAAACTTACAACCTCTACCCAAATTTGAAGTAGCCATTCCACTGATGTTGACACTATTAACTTGTTAATTTTCTTAATTGCTTTAGATGTACAAGTACATGTCTAACCACAACCAAGCGTTCAAGACAAGAAGTATAATAATAGGATATAACATATGATATAAATATCACTTCTGAGCTATTCATCCACCACCAGCACATTTTTTTGTCCATGTTTATTTTGACAATAGTGGCCCACAGTTTCATGGTCTGCTTTCAACCAAATACTAACCAATACCTGGTGATACAACCCTCTCGTAATGGTACGGGTTGACGCAGACCGAGTCGCACTTGAGATCAAATGCAAACTGGCAGAACTTGACATGTTTCAGCTCGTTCTTGTGAAGATCTGGCCAGCGCCAAATGCGTGCGTATATGACGTGAGGGAATCCTTTGCGACCAGCAACCTTGAATAAAAAAATGTATCTCAATAGCATATTAATTATTAATATTATTATTATTAATTATTACTATGTATTGTGAGGAAACCTGCACGCATCTGCGAAGTAATTCAAAGATGTGTGTGAAGTCCCCAATCCGCACTGGGCCCGCATGGGGACTATAGCCTAAACCCTCTCGTGATGAGAGGAGGCCTGTGTCCCAGCAGTGGGATGCAAATAGGCTGTAGTAGTAGCAGTAGTAAATATTAATACATATTAATTATATACTATATTATTTATTTATTTAAATATCTACCACTACTGCAATGAAGCCTTTCTGTGATAAAAGCAGATGAACTTTTTACAAAGGTGGATGGATATCATTATGTTATGATAATATTGATGACGACAGGGTGAAGAAATCGAAATTCTAATTAGTCCTGACTGACGTCAGGTAATAAAAAAACATTAGACACGTATTTTTTGTTTTATCAAATTAACAAAGAATGACTAAGTAAAAACGCATTAAAGTTGGAGAGTGGGGGCTAACTACGTCACCGTTAGGTATAAATCGTACCTAACCGTGACGTCACGCGACATTTCAACTCAATATATCTCCGTATAAGTTTGATTAGGTGAAAAAAGAAAAAATACATGTTCAATACTTTTCAATAATCTTCCTGGTAGACTAATGAAAAAAAAGTTGTCGTCATCCCTATTAGCTGCAACATAAAGTGTCCAAAAATAATATATCCCTTTACTTTATTCAATGTGTGTTATGCACAGCAGTTTGATTGCCACTGTGAAAAATTATTATGATATAAATGACCATCCTTATCTGGGGATCAAGTAGTCATATAAAATACAAAAAAAATACTTTAGGAGAATCCTAAATAAAATTGTGGTTAAAAATACTTAAGGCTATTTGATGTTTAAAACTGTATTTTAATCTTAAAAGTCCTGCTATACAATCAACCTAAGATAAAAGTTTCCCATACCTGTAGCCGTCCATCTAAAGTTCTCTGTATTGTAACACACTTGCTCGGATGAGCCCCGTTAGTGGTGATTGCAGTTATGAGCGAGTCCAGCTCGTCTCTCTTTTCTTTCAGCTTCTTCACAAGAGATTCTATGGCACGTTTGGAGAAGCCTTCACTCTCTCCGCCCTGCCGATGGCACATGAGCGAGTGCACAATGCTGAGGCATGCATCGGCCGATGTGGGGGCTGTAGTATTCATGGCTGTTAAAGAAATTAAATGATAAATACAGTTATCATCAACGTAACACAAGGCATATAAATCTAAATTACTTTAAGACCTCTACAATATAGAAAAGAGGTGTAATAATACAATTCATAAAACTTTAGACATACCACGGTCTGTAATTCGTAAAGCCCCAGATCTCTGGCCTTCACCTTCAGTTCAGGCCACAAACACCTGCAATCTGGGACATTAACGAATTCACCGCCGTAGGTCTATAATGTACTATTGAATATCAGAAAATCTGCTTATAAAAGTAGTTGTACCAGCTTTTTTATTATTGTTTAGAACAGAATCCAAACATTTCAAAAAATATTAAACTAGTCCAGTTTACTATTGAAAAGGATACTCTAGATCTAGAGCCTGTCTGGAAAAGTTTGTACAATAATTAAGGAAATGATTAATGTGTCATTTAACTTTCCTTTTCTGTTACTATTGTTTTCAACAATAATTATATTTGAATTCAATAATATGATTACAATTTTAACTAGTATTACGATTACATGACCTCATTACAATCTTAATTTTCAATCATAAAAGCGCGTTTAAACTAAGATAGTTCAAAAACTGAGTAACAAATAAGGAAAGTTAAATGAAACTTTCATTAGCTGCTTAATTGTCGTACAAACTGGTTCTCTAGCATAATTATGTACAAGTTAATCTTCATGCTATCTGTAACTAAAATCTATTTTGGCAGTTGCAAATTAATGAGTCATAACATGCATAATCTGTTCTGGAATGTGTTGTACAATGTTATTAACTTTAACTTGGTGGTAATCATCACAATTAAATAATAAGTAGGCAAACGGAATTCAGCCATAAAAGTTCCAACGGAGCATAAAGATTTAAATTAACTTTGCAACGTTACGGAATTGCTAAAAATAAACAATTAAAAACTGACCAATAATTAAACCTCTACAAATCAACCAATTTTTAGAAACCATCTTTATCTTTACAAATAAAAAGTTATATCATTATTGCGCAATGTTTGTAAGAAGTACAAAGCCTTTTAACAATTCAAGTTCATGATTATAATCAAGGAAGTAATAGAACAACACAAAATAGAGAAAATAGTCGGTCTGGGTAGAGCAGTCCTCAGTGATGCAATAACAGACGAGGTGGTAACTTACCTGTAGATTTCTAATTAATTACACTAGATTTTGTTGCTTGTTTAAGTTTAAGAATATCCACAAAAGTCATCGATAACTTAAGAAAATTGATTTCCTTTATTGCGAGATAATACCAAAACAGAAAGCGACATTATGGAGTTGCATAGACTATTGTAGAATGGGGTTGCTATGCTAGCTAATATTGCTGTTTATGTATGATCATAGATCTAAATTCTTTACTCACACTGAGAAATTGTTAATGTAGGAAAGCAATTGAAAATAAAGATAGTGTGAAATTAAACAAATGCCAGTTTTAGATCGCATATTTTCCACATTTTAGATTTGAAATTTACAAGTAAAATTGTGAGAAACGAAACGAAGCCTGAACGAAACGTCACTGTCGTGTTGGGTGCCTGTCAGCGACGGATTTTGACAGTCAAAATCCAGTTTTTAATCGGAAAAAGAAATCAAAACGAGTAGAAAATAATAAAATCTCATTCAAACATTGAATGTGTTTTCACGCAATACCAATACAGTTTATAAAACAATCGCGTGCGGTATTTTTTTAATTATAGTAAAGTGGGTGGTTTCCTTCTCGCGTATAATTAGGCGGAATTTAATATTTGTGTCATGCCTGGACAGCAGAGGGTTTTCACTGATAATGAAAAATGAAGGGGGTCGATAATTCGCCACCTGATCGTGAAGGCATGACCAACAAACCTATTATAACATGTAAGTATTCCACAAACTGTTTTTGTTTTGTCTTGAATTTCAATTGAGTCTCATAGTTGAATATTTTGTTGATTAGGTGCTGGGGATTGGAATTTGTTTTGCACTTTAGAAGCTCCGCTCGTGGCTGCGATCCCTCAAGATTCGTGTGAATGGAGACGGTCCTATGGTCGGGTCACCAAATCTGTTTATTTGGAGGCATCTTTTATTAAGTATAATAAAGATAAAGTGCAATCTGAGCTTAATTTACTAAAACGGCCAGTTTTACATGTTTATTGGACTGACTGTGTGGTAAGTTCAAAGTTTTCTTTTTGATACTCATACCACTTACAGCAATTCAATTGACAGTTGTTAATTAAAATTGTTTTTCTATTATTTTTATACCACAGGATGTAGAATATTATAAGACTACACTCAGGGAAGATATTGAAACATGGCTCAAGCAACTAGAAAAGAAAGGTATCACAGATTGGATGATAATTCAGGTAGAAACTTATGATATTAGAAAAACCAATAAACTATTACCTAGAACCACTGTGTTGGATAAGATAAAGGGAGAGTTTGCTGTTAAACAGACAGAAGACAGATTTCTATCTGTAATTAATCCTATCAAGTCTGAAGCGAGAAGTGCGGAGTCATGGAGAGCTTTAGTAGCCAAGATGAGGCATTTTGTCCTTGTGGCATACAACAAGGCATTGATAAAGTTCGAAGAGCACATGAGAGAGCAAAGGGAAAAAAGAAATGAGCCAGAATGGGATTTTTGTAAATATTTTATATTGCAGGTAAACTCTTTTTATTAGCTCATGTTAGAAATTAAAAAAAATTAGATGAATAAGAATTTAATTTTAATAATTTAATTTTCAGGAACAACTAGCATTTGTGTTAGAAATGTTAGGATTGTACGAAGAAGCATTAGTTCAATATGATGAATTAGATGCTATGTTTTCACAATTTGTGCTCAATTCCAATGTCACAGAGGGTCCACAATGGCTTGAGACGTTCAAGCAGCCAGTCACATCCTGGCAGGCAGTCAGACTCACTGCATTAGTGCCACAGCATCTAAGGGAGCTTATCATCAAGAAGAAAGCTTCTCTATTGGACTTTAGAAGCTATTTGTTTCAACGTCAGAGTGCCATGTTACTGCTTATGTTTAAACCCTGGGAGGTGAGTACCTTTTTAGATATTTTATCTAAAGGAAGAACTTGAACTCTGAAATTTATAAATACTACAGAGATATATTTCTCTAGCGTAAATACTGTGTTATACACTCATGCCTAAAATCTCATACATTAAAAAGTTTAATTTCATTTTAAAACTTAAAAAATCATGCTTTTTATTTTATTTGATATTAATTCACCATCCAAATGTCATTGCAATTATTCCATATGACGATTCATACATAAATATTACAAGTGAATGAATGTTTTTTTGCCAATGATAGGTGCACTATAATTAATAGCTGCCACAGTTTCTTGTAATGAGACCTAGACATTGGTTGTTGATTATTCCCGTTGGTTAGCCATCTGTGAAGTACATTACTTTTCTTGCCAATTATACTGTGCAGTTGGTGCAGTTACATTGACATGTTCTTTTGTATTATGGAAATTATTTTAATTTTACAAACTCACTAGTCTTCAACATGATTCTAAGTGTTGACAGCATTCTTAAATGTATTCTATGTACAAAATTTACGTCGTAAAACTATATCTAAGGTAAGGTAGGTACATTTTTTATGTTAAATGGTATGCAAATGGTGGTTATGCCAATTTGTAACCATATGCAAATTGAAAAAAATCTGATAATTGAGCAAGTTTCTGATCGCGCTCACGCCAATCTTCTTGATATTCCGTAGGTACTATTTGGGTACTATTTATTTGCATAATCAGATCCTGGATGTCGTTACGGTGTACTCTATGCTATGTTGACGGTCACGGGGCAGCAGATCAATTTTTTCGGCGCATTTTGTATGGGAAGACCAAAAACCATCGGAACGCCCTTGCAGTAAACCTATATAAAGTTCCACTTTCTTCTATTATACAGGTTTCAATAAGCATTTAGTATTTGACTGAAAAGCTATCAACTGAGTCTTGCTTTACGATATATTAAAACTTCCAGTGATCCAGTCGAATAAAGTGCGTGCGCCAATGTATGTGCGCTATTATAATTAACTCTACAGTTTTAATTGCTTCGTGACCATGTTGAATTTAAGTTGTGACGCCATTATTTCACGTCCGCTGTTATCTTGGCTAGGGTTGCCATCTGTCTTTAGCGGGCCATGTTTTGGCTTTTTTAAGTCTTGTCGGGCCAAATGTTCAATTATTCATGTGGGGGAGAGCAATATGTCCTATTGAAGCTCTGCTATACGGCTTTTAGGGTTAAACAGGGTAGATTTCGGCTTATTCATTTCAGGAGATAGCAACATTAGCAACCCTAATCCTTGCATGCTCTTGTAAAGTATGGAGGAGGAAAGAAAAATAAAAAAATCATGCTAATAATATATTACGCATGATAGGTTGTAGGTTACAGTAATAGGTTAGATGGGATCAAAAGATACAGATTATGGACTAGGTTAGGAGATTTTGAGATTCAACTGGTTATGATTATTTGTTTTCGGAGTCTTTTTGTCGTTTATCGTAGAACTGTAGTAAGACATATTTAGACTTTACTCGGCCGCGTGATGGTCATTAAAGTGTTTTCACGCAACGTCAAGCTTCTTACCTTATATATGTGATTGATTAACCGTTTTACTGACACTAGTAAAAATATTTCTAGAAACATTCAGGATCGCGTGTAAGCAGACTTATTAGAGCTACCTACTTATAACTATAAGATGGTGTGACGATTTGGTCTGCGACCCCAGGAATCTGTTTGTCTGTTTTTTTAGAGTTAATTTCCGGAACAACTGAACCGATTTGAATGCAGTTTTCAAATGTAGATAGAGCATCATTCGGAGCTTTAAGCTACAGCTGTATGTTTGATTGAAATCGGATATCGGAAAGAAAGGTTATCGTTATTTTTATATTCCACGCGAAGTCGCACGGCACAAATAGTACAATGTATAGTCATAGAGTCGTTTGAGGATTTTGAAGCACCGGTCTCTGTGATGAATCTTGTGAGAGATCTATGATCATACTCGTTTATATTCATCAGTAGGTAGTAGGCGTCTTTAGGGATACTTACTATAATGATGATCATGTGAAATTTATTCGTACATATACAATGTGGACAATGTGAATGAACTCTAATCGATTTATTATTACGTTGACGAGTACCTATATTTTGTACATCCCATGGATTTTCAACCGAGTGTATGATCGGCCGACTAATCTCTAAACATCCTTTTACCAAACCAATTTCAGATCGCCTCTCGCTGCCTCAGCACCGTCCATAACACACTAGTTGAGTTGTCTCTGCTGGGTGCTTCAGCCGTGGAGGGCGCCGCGGCATGTTGGGCCCAACTCGCCTGCGCGGAAACGTTGAGGGCCTGCGAGCGTTTGACGGCGTCCAACAGCGCCTTAGAAATGTGTACGGCTATGCAGGCGCCGTTACTGCACAACGCTAAAGATAAGGTAGATATTTCAGTCAAGAATAACCACATACGTATGCATGCAGAGTAATTTTAAACAAGTGTGACATTACGATAACTGTAAGGTGACGGCGCCGGTATGAACACACCGGGCCCACTCTCTGAGGCCCACTAAATCCCAACCGCTGACCTAACCTAACCTAGTCTCTTAACTCGGTTTAGTTGTATTAACTTAACTTGAGTTAGACGCTAACCTGAGATTAGCGGCGTTGATGCAAGTCAGCCTTACATAGTAAGCAATAAGGTTGAGATTTAATCACAGATTGCCTAGCCATGATTGCACTTAGGTGTCCAATACTGGTACTAAAAAGGGTCGTTAAAAACGTTATTTCTTTTCAAAGTTAGTTTTTTTATATCCTGTTGCTCAAGTTTGGGTGCGGTGTCGTTTTATCTACATAATTGAAACTGTTTTCAGCTCCACGAACTAGGTAAACTGTGCGGTTTACTACCAGGGTCACCTGATCCGACGTCAGAGCAACTTCACTTGGTAGTGATGCTGTCTGCTGGGATGGGGGATAGCGAACCCAACAATCACCAACCCACTCCTACGGACAGGCTTAAGGAGGCCCTGTGCAGCAAAACATGCTTCCAACAGTATTACTTGGAGCTGGCTGAGCTGGCAATGGGCACATATAAGCACATAGGCAGACTGAGGTAAGAATGTCGTCGATGTACAGAACACGAAACACATTTTACGTCTATGTATTTAGGAATGATGTTATTAAACTTTTTTTCTGTAACAAAAATTACCTTTTTAGATTCGCTCGTTTGATAGGTCGCGATTTAGCTGCATTTTATTCAGAACTGGGTGAAACTGGTAAAGCGGTAGTGTTTCTGATGGACGCATTGCGTTCCTATGAAGAACAAGGCTGGAAAGACCTAGCTGCCCAAACCCGGCTTGAATTGGTAGCGGCTGCTAAGAAAATGGAGGATGTCGATAGGTATGGGCTTTTTTTAGAATAAATAACTCTTATTTAGACCTTGGAAGATGATGTTAAACAAATTTCTTACATATTTTGTTTATTCATTTTAGATATACAAAGCTCTCTGCAACAATCGCTTGTACTGCCGAATTAGAAATCCTAGTCAGAAACTTCTATTTCGAAGAAATGATGAAATCTATCAGAGAGCACCTATCGCAAAAACCGGAACCAGTGTTAACTGAGCTCAATGAATGCTTCAAAATTGTATCAGCAACACTACTACCGTCCGAACGTGGTGTTTATATCACCGACAATAAAGTTCAATGTTGCTTAGTCTTGGAAAGCAATATGCCTAAGGATATTACATGTACTCGTGCAGCAATTAGTATAGAAATGTTCAAAGTCGATAAGCAGGCTGAGAAACGTCCGCCGGCTAAAAGCTATAAGACTGACTTAAGTGTTAATAATAATTTAGGCTCACAGAATAATTCTCCGAGAAAGTCTGCACCTGATGTCGATAAAGAATTACCTAATTTAATTACTAGGTAAGTCGTGTTCATTTAAGGCAAGTCAACTGTTTCATGTTAATGGTCTTTGAATTTAATTTTTAATCTAAGCAATATTGACGAACTACACTGTCTCTTTCAGTATAAGACTGGATGATTTAAAACCCAAGAATCCTCTTTTAAATCCTTTAAACATAACCTCTCAACTCCACTACAAAGAGGACAAAACTTTGCAAAAAGCGACAGTCGAATGCATTAATCCAAAAGTAACCCTCAAAAGATCAGACAGCAGCAAATACAGAAAACCGTCCGCTACATTCAGGAACAATTACGAAAATGGATTTACGTGTGATAATATCACACTAAAGCCAGGTTCTAATGAGATAACATTAGAATGTATAGCCAAGGCGCCTGGTACTTTTAAAATTGGGCAAGTGTCATTGTTAATAGAGGATAAATTGGAGTTTTTGTCGAATGTGCTGATTGGGACGAAGGTGGGTTATGATGTGGTCACGCAAGGAGTTAATGTTTACTTGAATAAAGTCGAGCCAAAGAAGGACTTGGTAGCTGGTTTGGAGCACGCTATGGAGCTTGTGGTAACGAGTGGGAGTTCGCGTATAGAAGAGGTATGCTAATTGTAATAGACTCACTTACACTTTAACCCTTTAAACGCCAAGGACATCTAAAGTTGCCATGCACTGCCGTGCCTACCACGCCAACTACACCTAAAGTTGTCTAAGCTAAGGTGTGGTGTTATTAAGGAGGTAAAATACGTAATGCGAACGATCCATATTCGCTTTAGACGTCAGCCACCCTTGGCGTGTGAGTGCCGACTTTTGTATTTGACATGGTGTTGAAAAGGTTAAGAAAAAACAATCTCATTAGTATTTTCCAACTTAGTACAATGAATTATGTTCCCATCTGTTCCAGAACGCGACGATAGTCCTCAAAACATCAACGGGCCTGTTGATTCGACGAGACGAGAAGGACTCTACTATGGTCCGTGAGCTCTCCATTTCCATCCCGGCTAGCAAACCGTTTGAGACCACTCGGGTGCCGCTCAAACTATTCGCTAACCTGCAAATCAAAAAGGAGAAGAGTGTCGAACATACGGTAAGTTGAAACCGGACGGTTTACTTTAATCAGTCAGTCCATCAGTCATTCAACAAAAGTGTGTGTGTGATCACCTAAGTTCCATAACTTTAAATTCAGAAACATGGTTGCACTAACTCATGATTTGCTCTGAAATTTTAAGGTATGGATTAACTGTCCCTGGTTGGAGACAGCAATGGAAGTTCCTCTCCATTTCTCACCACCGATGATGGCATCGTGGCGACTTCTCACATCGAACACGAGAAAATTCGTACACGTCACATTGAAGTCCACGGTAGCCCATCTCATTCAGTTCAAACTCACCGAACCAAAGTTGGAATGCGATGGCAATACTACTGTGTCAGATTTGAATCCCAAGAATGCCAAAGACATGGTGAGTAATCTTTTTCAGCGTAAAGGTCATTTGACTTATCCAAAGCAGTCAACGATTTAATTTGATACCGCTCTTTTCAGATGGTTGCGTCAGACGGAACAACAGCGTCATTTATGTGGGAACTCCTTAAGGACCCCTTAGTGAAAGCAGGACCTATGAAAGCCTCCTTTTCTGTACAATACCTCCCTATTGAGATGGATGAACCTGCTAGGCCGTTTCACTATCCGTTTGACATACAGGACTGTACTACGCTGTTCGTTATTAGAACCAAACTGGAGCCTAGTAAAGGATCAGACTTTTGTCGAGCATCACAAGTATGCTGTTTGCAGCTATCCGTGCAAAGGGTAAGGAACTTGAGGCCTCTAAGTTACATTATTACTATTAATTGCCAAATTCCATTAGAATAAGCCTTGATTTGCACACAATGAGAAGTCATCAACATAACATAACCAATAATTAATCATGAAAAATTTGTTTTCAGGTAAACGAGACAGAGTTCACTTCCCTCATGTACGAAGTTTTAGCTGATCAAAGCATGTGGGCGGTTCTAGGAAGGACTGCAGGTAAAGTTAACATAAAAGTTATGTGTTTTATAGAAATCAAATAGAAATATTGGAATTTTGATACTGATTAGTACTAGTAGGTATCACTATTAGACAATACTAAGTTCGTTTAGCAAAATAGGATGAAAGATAAATCAGATCTATTTTGTCCTATATTAGTGACGTAACTTTTATAGCTATTTATTTAACTTTTCAGGAGTGATAACGATGGAACCAAATACAGCAGAGGCACAAAGCGTGACATTAGACGTAATGCCGTTAGTCGCGGGCTACCTTCCGCTTCCTACGGTCAGACTGTCCAAATACATCGCGGCCAATACCAAAGGTAATGTTGTAACAATGATTAATGTGAAGGTCTTGTTTAGCGACTCTTTTCTAATAAAAATCTCGTATTTGAGCCTCACTTACTTATATTTATTGTAATACCTAATGGCTGTTAAATCAACGATTTAAAGAAATCACAGTATTCGAATTCAAAGTTTCTCTTAACTTATGTTATAAACTATGTTTTCCAGATCCAAAAAAGGATATTTCCGCACATCCTCGTCTGGAGCCGTTCAGTCCAGGGCAAGTGTACCACGCGGGCAAAGCAAAACAGGTACACGTCTTGGCACCAATGGCAAAAGATCATTTGGAACCGGCCCTCTGAACCTAAAGCTGTTTGGAAGCCGATTTGAATTTATTTTTTTATTGACAGGATCACCTCTATTGTTTTGTTCGATCGATTAGCTTCTATGTGTACGCCAAAATCAATCGTCCGGCGAATTCTATAATCGGTATCAGCTATCTTACTCAACACCAATGACTCGACATTTTAATTCATCAAATTAGTGAGCCAGGAGATTATTTTTTATTAAACCAAGAACATCTCGGAAATTCTAACACTATTTTACTCGTAGTTTCCGAACAATAGTTTGTTTTATATAGCTCCATGTCACGAAATTGTGGTGATGATCAGTGATGATTTAAGTTTAAACACGTTTTTCTGTGTCGAATGAGAGCATACTCCAATTAGGTGTGGACAGTTAATTGGAATAGAGATTCAATACGCACTATACTTATAGTGCGAATTGAATGCGGTAGCCAAGTGGTAGGGGTATTTTTCATAATTATGTTTGATATAATTCTAATTGTTCTGTCACATTTTGTCTTGAAAAGAATAATGAATCATGTCGAGTAATAAGATGAATGAACACTGGAAAAATTGTTTTAGTATGGAAGGTAAAAATTGTTTGATACCAGTAATGGCAATTCAACATTAATATTACAAATACATACTATTTGTATAGTAGTAGTTTTCTTAAAATTACGATAAAAGACAAATGAAAGAAAGTCCGCTTTTGCTTATGGAAAGTAAGCTTCCATTGAACTTAATAAATTAATAAGTAATATTCTTACTTTAGCCACTCACCTGGAAACATAATTGGACCACGGAATAGATGTGATATGATAATGCAGTGTTTCATAAAAGTACGTGCTAGTATTGTACTCATGAAACATTAATGTTTATAATGTATATGGATAGCTAATTGAAAATATATGAGTTGCATTAATATATTACTTTACATACTTAAACTAGGATAAACACATTCATTCACTTGTTTGAGGCTGAAAACGTCACGTTATAGTCACATTTGAACCGAGAACTAAAGCATTTTGAACATTGTATTTTCTACCACTTTTAATTGCTAACTTGATAATATTACAATCGAAAGCTATTGTGCCATTCATTATATACTTACTTTACTTGAATCCGTTTAATTTGGATCCATCATCCATCCCATTCGTGAAAATGGCTGAGTGTATGTATGCCATTTTTATCATAATTTATATTTTATCTGGCTGAATTATACTGCATAATCTTAATCCTGCATCCATATTCTATTATTACTATTTTACTTCATCACGGGATATGGTTGACAGGGTTTATAAATACGGTTCTCACAACCTGCAATGATTTATGAGCTTTATCGTCGTGCGTAAGTTGATATTGATAGCATTGCTTACATAGATTCGTGCTAGATTTGTGTACTGGGATAGTTCAGGTAGGACCTGTATAGTCTTAGATGTAAAAATTATTATATCGAGCCTGATTTGTCCCACTCCTGGGCAAAGGCCTCCCCCACTGTTTCCATTCCTCGCGATTGAGAGCGATCTTCCGCCAATTCGATGAAAAGGAATTCAGCTCATCCCGCCATAAAGATTACACTATTCAAATTATAACTTTGGTCTTTTTTATTCTAATTTCCAACCGAAACTTGCCATGATGTTACAGCAATAGATATTTTCCGTACTCACATATGGTTATTTTAAGTCACATATTGTAATTTGTTATTTTCATTCTGATAAAACTTTAGACAAAAACGAAATGTCACACCCATAAGTGAATATTACAAATGTTTACTACTACTAATACTACAGCCTATTTGCGTCCCACTGCTGGGCACAGGCCTCCTCTCATCACGAGAGGGTTGAAATTTTTACTATTTGTAACAAATTTTACTCACGGAACTTTATTTAAAATACGACACTTCTGCAATAAAAAAGCCATTTATATTGACAACGATAAATATTATACCTAGTCTCTGGTCTCGTCTTTTCTTGTATAAATTTAAGTTGTATATAGATATTACGTTGGTGCTGAAATTTAAATACTTTACGCACCTTATCCTCACTAAATATCTTTGTATTGGTTGGTAGCTACAAGTCAGGTTCGCAATTTTATGTTGCTTTAAAATTAGCAATCGAATTTGCACACGACGCCGCCACTTTAATTTGGATTTTCAGGTGGTTTTTTTTTTCGTTATTTAAGATTAATGTTAGTTCATAAGCTTTTTTGTATATTCTGTAATTAATCTTATTTTTTACAATTTTGATTTTGTTATAAAATTAGCCAAGTAGGTACTATCGCCATCGATTCTGCTTATTTAACGCAGCAGATAAGGTGCTAAAGATGTATTTTTTTTTATAATTTAAGTGATACTATGGCGGCCAAAAATATAATTTAGTTCATACATTTTTTTATTCAAATACCCTTAGAAAAGTTTTCAACAGTCTAAATTGTATGAATACTCATTATGTTTAATTGCAAAAACTTTTTGTATTTTTTATTTAAAAATGGAGCACTATCTCTTTGCTATTACCTTTTATAATATTGAAAGTTTATGACTGTATGCATAGTTGTCACACTAAGGTTCAATATATGCTTTCTGTGTATACTATCCAAAGAATATATTTTCCAGAAGAAGATTAATAAAATACAATGATTGTTTTTTCAAGTTTTTCAATTTTTATAACAAATTATGTGAAAAATTTGTTCCAACTCAGTTACATCTAACATCGATAAAACTAGAACTTCAAATATAAAAAGCTTATAATTGAAGTTACCTACTTGCCAGCTGCTGAATTCTAATGCTGAGTGGTGGGAATAAATATGTTTATGTATATAGAAGTATAGTATAATGTATAACTGGAGAATGTCTTTATGTTTCATACTATATTTAATACTTAGGAAATATGAATATAATGTTTATTGTTATAAACCTGTTTTACTTACCCAATTCTTCGATGACATTGTTTTTCCAAATAAGTAGCACTGGGCTATGAATATTCAACCCTCTCGTGATGAGAGGAGGCCTGTGCCCAGCAGTGGGACGCAAATAGGCTGTAGTAGTATGAATATTGAATATAAATCCTACGTACTTGTGCTTCTTCAAACCGCGAAATCCTGCAGACACAATTTTTTTTTCATGTGCAATGAAGTTTAAATAAATATACAAGGTCCTGCAGCATTCATCATAAAGAAATTGCACTGAATGAAGTTTTTACAATTTACCTATACTTATTGTAAACTTAATATGCAAGCTTCTCCTTATTTCTGTGATTGAAATAAATCGATAAAAATAAATCAAAGCAATAGATGGACGCAAGCGTATTCCAAAAAAGCTGATAGCGTATTACAAAAGCGTAATAAAAATATTACAATACAGTACTTACTACAAACTACAAAAAGTCCCAAACATCGATATCGCTCACGCTCACTGTCTGTCCAGTTTACTAGTGAGTAGAGTTTGAATTAAAGGAAAGCGAGTTTTTTTTGCGCCTGCCAGAGACAAGAATTTTTAATCGATACCTAAACTATTCAACAATCGATTAAATAAAACGAAAGGAGCTAAAACTGTAATCGAGAACTCACTCACGGTTGTGTACCAACAACATGAAACTCGCACTTCAGCGATTGGTCGCTTCTCTCTGAGAGGTGCTAGTGGTGAGTAGTGTGGTGGCGACATTGACAGCTAAGTATTTGTTCGATTGTGTGCGTGATCAGCCGTCGACGAAACGAAAGAAATTGATAAGTTGATTTGTCAAAAAAAAATACCAATTTATAAATTCAACGAACTTCAAACCAACCATGTGACAAGTGATAAACAATATCATCTCATAGTTCCATAGTTTTAAAAGATCACAAAAATTCATAGTCAATCGGATGGGATTCGGTGTTAAAATGAAAAGTGTATCACTGGGAGCCTCGGTGGATGTCACACGCGATCTCACTTAGAGGAGGTCTCTGGAATAGAGTTAATTTTCGTGGAGGGATCGTTACATGTACGCAGCGGGAATGACAATAATGGCAGTTTCTGTTGGCGAAATTTGCGAGAACACCAAGTTGGCGCGTGAGATGGCCCTCACTGGGAATTACGAGTCGGCTCTGGTGTACTACGAGGGCACGGTGCAGATGATACACAGGCTGTTGGTGACCATAGCGGATCCCACACGCAAATCCAAATGGCAGTTGGTGAGTTTTTGCCCATTCGAAATCCGAATTCTGTCATGAGCATGTGGTTCGCCTTGAAGTAGGTGACATTACCTTTTACGATAAGCAGCACTAATTAAAGACCATGGAAGGCGGAAGGCCGACAAGTGTACGAAAACGTTTGTTTGCCTTTTTTATGGCAACCAAGTGTAACAGGTGGCACAGGGTCAAGTGGCTACTCTGGGGAGTTTTGATTGGAGATCTGTTTATTGTTGTGTTAGCTTTAAATTCGTACCAATACTCAATGACATTTTGTTCTTGATTTTCCACTTTGAATTTATTTTTCACCATAATGTGGTGATAGGCCAAATCGTGCATTTATATCACATATTATGTGATAGTAACTGAGCAACCGAGCTTTACTCAGGTAAAAAAAGCCAATCTAGCGTAGCTTAGACCTAGCTAGATTGACTTGTAATGTAACCCCCAAATGTTCCAAATTTTGTTCATCGCTAGACAGTTCCTAAGATTGCTTGTATAAATAATTTAATGAGATATACAACATTAGCAGGTTTAAAGTGTAGGATAAATGCATAAATTTGTGTATAATATACATCTGTATGTAATACCATGGTTGCTTGAATAAATGAATATAAATATGAATAAGCGCATAATGTACTGAGTACATTAATTTAATTGACAATGATTCTTTATTTACAACTTAATTTTCTATTAATCTTTTATATGACTACGAGAATATGACTATATGAGTACAAATGAGAATTTGAGGCTCATCCCTATTTAATAGTCCTACTTTTGAAAACTGAAAATAAAAATACAAAAAGCAAATCAAAATTTTGGGCCCAATCTGGGACATGCATATGAAAATTGTCCACTTATTGGCAAAACCTTTTCTGTCTTTACACATTCACGGACAGTATGTTGAGACTGAGAGCCATATGTTTTGTATTGCCAATTATTGTTAGCACTCCTTTTGTCCTTGAAAGTATAAATAACATGCTACTCCTTATCTTAAGTACTCAGTATAATTAATAGAATTGAAACAATTCAGAATTGAAAAATACCAGGTTAGGTTTATAACTATGACTCACATATACAGATAAAATGCAATTTTTCACCAGCACACTCATAATCAGAGCCAGTGCTCTGTGCAATGTCAATAACCATTGCATACAAACAGTCTCCTGTTGCCGTGATGATAAAATTGTAAACATCCTGTGTATGCCCTTGTTGAGAGAGTGATATGGTTTATGGGATGATTGTTTGAACAACTACAGATAACTTGGCATTGAAGCTTGTTAGATAATTACTCATTTTTATAAACAAAACTTCGGAAACGAAAATCTTATTTATATGTTATAGGGGTGTTAAAAATGTGTTTTGGGAGCTAGTGTGCTTAATATACAATCTGATTCATGGCATAGTGTAAGTGTAGTTTAATTTAAACAAGGATATATGTAAATCTATCTATCTATGTCATATGAGTACCTCATTGATGCTAAATGATTTAAAAAACACTGTTCATCATTGTCAGTTTATTTGAAGCTGTGATACAAATTTTATTGAGCAAAAAACTGCACACACATTAATGCAAAGTTCATCTCAATTTAACCCACTTGAAATTTAATATTTTGCAATGAAAATATGGTCCATGGCAATATGCTGGGGTCAATGCTACAACTGAATCACTCATCACAAAACCCACGCACAACATGTGTCGACAATCGACATTGACAGGAGTGGCTATGCAAGTTTTTGTCTTGTTGAACCAAAAAATGGAATTTGCAGTTCATTCACTGAAGAATTCATACATGAAATGAAATTGTTTTAATTACAAAATGGTTTGATGAAAAATTATTAAAAAAAGTCTTTAGTAGGAGAGCTTTATAGAAGATGGTTGTGAATCTGATTACGAAAGAAACAATTTGTTTATTGTTAGCAAATCATTTATTCATTATAGAGAGATTAGGCTTTTACTCAATAGAGTTAAGATAATGTAGCTGTCCAAACACAGTAGTTGTAAAATTAAACTGCATTATTTTCACTCATATGTGAGTCACGAAGTAATATATCAAGATGTAGGTATGAGTAATGTTGTACTCTAAGAGATTAGGTATAACTCTCAAAAAATAAATTTGTAACTGCTGACACAAAATAATCTATAGGTATATATAAAACAAGAAACTGACTGACTGACTGACTGACTGAATGACTGACTGATCGATCAACGCAGAGCCGAAACTACTGGTCGTAGAGAGCTGAAATTTGGCATGCAGGTTCCTTAGGGAACGTAGGGGAGCACTAAGCGAGGATTTCCCGAAATTCCCACGGGAACGGAAAAAAGGGGATTTTACATTTTATTATTTCTGCGCATACGAAGTTGCGGGGATAAGCTAGTTAGTTATGAGTTCATGGTTTGACAAACTTCCCAAGACGCTGACGCTGAATCCTATCACTGTCAGGTTCAAATGGAGCTCTAAACTGGTGTCTGGTCTACTCCACATTGCAGGAGCATTTGACGATTTTCACTTTCTAGCCTTTCTAAATACCTATAACTAAATCATCGACAGTCTTTGAGTATTGCCTCCTATGTTGCCTGTTGTTAGTTGCTGTTGCCGTATAGTTTTTGACCAGTAATCTAAGCTTTTGTACCTACGATACGATTACTCTTTTCCGGTTAATTTTCTTTGCTTTAAAATTAAGTAGTTCCATTGGTTTCTCGGAATAAATTGGGCTCAATGCGTATGAAAAGTATTCGCTTTCTGTCGTTGTCTGACGAAGTGTTTTTTTTGACGTCAACTACTTTTTATATACAAAGAAAAATGTACTAACGTTACGTTTTCCATCGACTCATTCATTACCATAAAATATTGACTCCTATTCTTCCCACACATATCTGCTAGAGGTTACTGTATCAAGTACAATCCATATCGGATTAAACTAAAACCGAAGGCTCTCAAGGTTAATGCCGATTGACAAGCGTTACGATTGTTAAAGAAATCAGATATCTACGTTCCAATATCTAATCACAATCATGATCCATTTGTGCGTTCGTAGATTCGTACGACCATGCTTCATCTCGCTTTATCAACAACGAATATCCAACCTACTCGACACATGCTTGCTAAAGCCTGATTCACACCGGCGTTGTATAGCCTTAGTTCTGGTAAGACATAACACACCGCTTGCGTGTAATGCCGTGACCCGCGGTCAAGTGCACTACAGCCACAAACTACAAAGTAAGTTCACGCTGCAATAACAGTCGACACATGCTCGCTAAATGTTAACATAACAACATACAATATACGTACTTGCCGTGTCCTTGCTTCATGTCAGTTTTTGTAAAGGTGAAACCCAACAACCGTTTCACACTTGATCGGGTGTACGTAAGTCTTGTAATCTTGAGTTGTGAAACCCTGCCGGAACTATCGCGGACTTGGGAAGGTTTCCATTACGATGTTGGAATAGCCGTTATATCAGAACCTATCCTGTGATCGAGTACAACTTTTATTATGAAAATTGGATCTAGCTAGAGGTTCAGCCTGTCAGCCTCTATAGTCGGAATCTATAGGTGATGTAATATCTCCTTGAGTGTCTCATAGGTAACGGATTGTCTCGCCATAAAGTGTCACTCTTCAAATAAATTCTAAATTCACTCCAAGAAACGAGGAAGTACCTTTGAGATCCGATAGTGCGATCTACATACATATCCTTCAAGAACTGAAAAAATTATGAGTAGTTACTGCCAAGTTTTTACTTACTTTTTATTATCCGTGAACCCAATTTACGGTGGGTTTTTTTCATGCTTGTGCTTAGCAGAAATGCTGGTTACTTGATATCTTCAATCCTTGAAACGTAAAAGGGACAAAAAACTTTTCCGAGAACTGGTATAGCGGGATCAATACTGGCCCTGACTTTATACAGGATGCTGATAATTAAAGTAAAGAGCAACTTTTTGCTAGCTCACGTGAACTTGGAAGCTTTATATTTACACTTTATTCGCTACGCACTAAGTATAAAATACGATTGAAGTTCCTCTATAGCTCTACATGGATAAACGTCTTCGAGTACACAAGATCTCATAATGAGCCATGCCATGTCCTTTTACGATTATCAAGGTGATGAAGCTGTAAAGATGATGTGATTTTCTATCATAGTCGTTTCTTAGTTTTTATTGTGCTTCTTGTTCTAAACAGAATAGAAAAGTTGCTGTTGAAGGGACACAGTCTCCTATTCTTACATAGACTACACAGTAAGTTTAGAGCGGTTTTCCACTACATCCGATCCGAATCCGTGAAAATAGGGTCCGGAATAGTTGTAGTACTATTATTAAACTTATTTTAGAGCGTGCGTAGATAAGTCATTTTAGCTCTTCAGCTGCTTAGATACTTCTGATGCTGACTGCATACTGTTCAGTTCAGAACAAAAGAGAAGATGGCAGTCGATATTTGTTCAAAAAAAGAAGAGAGAAATTTTTTTTTAGTCAACTAGCTTCCGCTCGCGAGATTATCGGTTTGGAATTCGGTTATAGCGTTCCCGCGGGAACTATCGGATTATCTGGGATAAAAAATAGCCTGGCACCGGGACTCGCCACTCCATTCGACATCTAAAAAGGTACGTCACTTAGCGTGAAGAGGTTACAGACAGACATTACTTTCTCAAAGTTATAATACCTATTACGGCCGACGGCCGTATTATTGACGGCCGGATTGGTCCAGTTGGTAGTGACCCTGCCTTCTGTTCCGATGGTCGCGGGTTCGAGTCCCGCTCGGGGCAAACTTTGTGTGATGAACACGAATGTTTGTACTCGAGTCATGGATGTTAGTATTTATATATGTATCTATTTCTCTATATAAGTATTTATATCGTTGTCTAGCACCCATAGTACAAGCTTTGCTTAGTTTGGGGCTAGGTCAATATGTGTGAAATGTCCCAAGATATTTATTTTATTTTATTTATTAGTACGGATAGAATACCTACTCGTATTGCTTTCTATATTATGGCGATATTGGCTGTTTGCTCTCGTGAATTCGTTTCGTACCAGCTATAGTGACATTACCGTTTGTGAAAGTGGACCCAGTTGTGTTCGTGACTTAATTAAATCACCCAAGATTTACTAGGTCATGTCATCAGTTCGTTGCCGTAGTAATAAATAGTAATCTATATATATAAAACAAGAAACTGACTGACTGACTGACTGAGCGATCAACGCAGAGCCGAAACTACTGGTCGTAGAGAGCTCAAATTTGGCATGCTGGTTCCTCAGGGAACGTAGCTAAGAGAGGATTTTGCGAAATTTCCACGGGAACGGGATTTTACATTTTAATATTTCTGCGCATACAAAGTTGCGGGGAAAAGCTAGTGTTTTATAAATTAGCCGAAAATGTGCAGAGTACTTAAATGTAAGTATTGTAACAATAAACACATCTCTGTACTTCACGAGTATTAAGATAAAAAATCTATCTCGTATTCTTTATCTCCATTGGATTGAGTTTTAATGTACCTAATTAACGCTAGAGTTAGTCACGCGACAAGTACTCGAGATAAGTTTTCCGTATTTGCAGTTAATGGCAATAGCAATAAAGTCCGATTTTAAAGTGTTATCACATCTTACATACCTTAACAATTCTTCCATAAGTAGGTACCTACATGTGGATACGAATAATATGCTTGGCATTGAAGCGGAAAAAACTATAGACGGAACTAAATTTCTCCTGTGCTAAGTAGTATTTTGAAGTAAAAAATACCACAAATAATGCACAAATATCACGATCTCGTATATTTAGTGCATACTTATGTAACTGTAAACGAAATGACCGGATTCAAAGACATACTCGTCATCGATGTTATACCTAATACCATAGAAGAAGTAAGGTAAACTTAGAATGACAACCTTCACACAAATCAGCGTACGCCCGAAATAAGTGTTAAGTAAATGCGATAATAGATGTCGCTGCGCTGCCTTGTGCCTAGGTACAAATTTGAACTCCATGAGCAACTCCTAGATGGCGCTGTACAGGCGAAGTATGAAATTTTGAAGCTTCCTGGCTATCTCTGATGTACTTACGCTGTAATGTTAAGGAGATTGACAGTCTTGTATAATTACATTGTCTCAGCTAATACGCTTTCAGAGGAATTTCAACAACATTTCTAAAGTTTTTATTACTTGCTTGTCGCAATCAAGTCATCGTGAAACGTCTATCCTACTGTAATCAAGCAGTGCATCACTAATACCGATGGGCAAGGTATAATTAAATTGTTACACTTTTACTCACATTGTCTGACTTGCAATGCCCGCGTTTATTTCTTTAGACTACGCATTTGCATATTATCACGCGAAGACGTTTTTATCGAACAGTTTCATCACTGTGTAATGACGTGGAACGCGGAACAATTAGACATTATGTGGAATGTCTGTAAAAACGCTGGCCGATAGACCGAGCCCGACATATGGTCCCTTAAATTGGATTCCATATGGATCCACATGATGATAGTAATCAAACACAACGTCTTATGATTGGAATTGCTGGAGCATTTAAAAGTTTGTGCAAGGCGTCCGGATCAGGACAGATTGTCTTTTGGGTACTGTACATTAAACTACCTACTCTACTTTTACTAATATTCCTAAGTTTATTCTGAAAGTGAGTTCGCTTATAAAGTTTCGCCGCCTGAAGTCATTTCAATGATCCCCTGAAAATTTTTCAAGTGATAAAAACTTACGTACTTGTAACTACTTAAATTAAGTCGTCGAAGCTGTGAAACTGAATAATAAAAATCAGATAACTCACTCAAGGCTCTCAGGGTAAATTTATTTACAACTAACTAGCTTTTCCCCGCAACTTCGTATGCGCAGAAACATTAAAAAGTAAAATCCCGATTTTTCCCGTTCCCGTGGGAATTTAGCAAAATCCTTTCTTAGCGGATCCCTACGTCATAACATCTACCTGCATGCCAAATTTCAGCCCGATCTGTCCAGTAGTTTGGGCTGTGCGTTGATAGATCACTATGTCAGTCAGTCACCTTTGAGTTTTATATATTTAGATAAATATACCCTGAGAGCCTTGAGTGAGCTAAAATTTGTCATCGAGTCAACGAGACATGTCGGTGCCGCGTCCACGACTCATACTTGTAATTAGCACCAAATTAGACTCGCTCATCTCATATGACACGCCTAATAAAATCCTTTACTTATATGCTTCATAAATTTAGTCCTTAGTTTAGACTTAATGTACGTCGCCATTTATCGTGCATCGTGCCTGAAGCGGTAGGCTTTGTGTCGGTTTAGGTCACCTAGTCTAATTCAGTGGCTGGATGGACGCCAAGCATTTGTTCTTTTGTCGTTCGGCCGTCACAGTAGTTTTATATTGTCATGCATGTCACCGTTCGGTTCTGAAGTGCTGATGGCGCAAACGGGTCGATGAACCTGTCTCGGCGGTGTTTAGTGCTGTGACGCATTTGGGGTGCTTTGGTGGTCAAACTCCTCAATTATTTCTGACATCTGTAGAAATTATTTATGCAGTGTCATCGTCTGATTCAAAAAGCTCTCCTGCGACATTGAATAGGCGCGAGTGAGATCCTACGATATATTACACAACGGATTTGAGATTTTGTGTGGGAATATTTTTATTGTTTGCCTTTGAGATCATTGTGTGCTAATGCTAATCGGTGTGGGAGATCGAATTTCACTTTTGTGCGTACTTGGCGAAGGAAGAAATTGCTCATGTACCTAAGGTGCGTGACTTATGTTACCAACATTAATATTTTTTTCTGCTTTTGTTTCCAAGTAGGTATAGTACAATACAAACGCGATCTATATTTTCATGTAGACTGTCGTTAACTTTAATGTCTATTGTATTCACTGAATCATTTGTTTTGTCTTCAATGAGTGAAGTAGGTTATTTTATGAATGAGTTCTTTTCCGGCAACGTTCGCACGCTTGTTAAATTATTAATGCTGCTTGGTTGTAAAATGATTTACAGTTCTCGTTCTCTCTGAATCTGTCACATTGTTGTTAACCGTAACTGTACCTTTACTGGACCGGAAAATTCCAACACAATATTTATCGCTTCTGAATTTTCCCTCTCCTTCTTCCTTGCACAATTTGGCCTTCGTCTGGTTTTACTTTGTTCACGCTAATGTTTAGTTACTGCTATCTTATTTTCTACAAGTCATCGTACCTCTAAGTCTTGTGACCAATACCTGAAATGAAAAGATTAAAACCTACATGTCATTATGATTTCAGTTCATTTTATTTATTGATTTATTTAAATTTCATAGCACATTAAAAGTATTAAAACTAATACAAAAGGCGAACTTAATGCCATAAGGCATTTTGAATTGAGATCCAGAGAGGCTGGCTAGAATAGAGAATGTAAGGTATATTTAATACTAGCTTCTGCCCGCAACTTCGCCTGCGTGGAATTCGGTTATCGCGTTCCCGCGGGAACTATGTGTTTTTCCGGGATAAAAAGTAGCCTATGTCGTTTCCCGGGACTCCAACTAACTCCATACCAAATTTCATCATTTTCCATCCAAATCAGTCCAGCGGTTGAAGCGTGAAGGGGTAACAGACAGACAGACAGACAGAAAGAGTTACTTTCGCATTTATAATATTAATATGGATCGAGTTCTCTGTTCTTCTAATACAACAGCTAACTTTCTCTCGACATGTTAGATCCAGCTTCGAAGATTAACTTAGCAAACATTACTCAATCGGGAAGAGAAATCATTGGCCATTTTTAACACCTCTAAATAAATACTTTTCTCAAATATTATTCGTTGTCTTTCATTCTTATAGTTGCTAATTATTAACACTTACATATTGGTTTTTCGTTATGCATCCATTTCTTTGTCTAGTTTTGAGCTGTGTGACTTTAGATGGCTAGAAGTGATGTACTATTAACAACTTTTTGTTTGCAGGTCCAGAAGCAAATGGCGCGCGAACACGAACAGCTCAAGTCGACGGTAGCCACACTGCAAATGTTCCAGCACGAGGGAGAGAAGGCCATCACTCCTATGGCGGGCAGTAAGTGCTTATTATTATCGGGGAATGGGTGTAAATGGTCCCAAATATAGCGGGTGTCTGGAGCGGGTAACTGCTGGTTATCCAAACCATATACTGCTAGGCGACAAAAACAAAGATCTGTTACCTTCTCCACAATCGTTGGTTTAACCTACAGCCTCTAAAGTCCGCACTTAAGTTTTGCTCTATTTATGAAATATTTATGCTCCATCTCCTCCATATTTGAAATATAACAATCAAAGGAGGTGCAGTGTCGCCATAATGTTGTAGAAGGTCTCGTTTAGTGTTGGGAGAGATCAGCTAGGTGAGTGTCACGCGGTAGTCGTGACACGAACCGGATTCGATGGAGAGCAGATTGGCTCTTTTGCCTTCTAGATTCTTGTTGTCGTCTTGTACAAAGCTCATAAATACTCTGCAGAAATCTAGCAAAAAAAGTACAATATGTGAACAAAAGTAAACACCACTTGTCGACTCGACGAACCCGTCAACTAGATATCCTATTTTTGTATTATCATCGAAATTGAATAATTGAGGTTTTAATTTAGTCAATGGAAAGAGATTATGACGATATTATTTAATCCATAACATGCGTAATTCTTTATCTATCCGTCGGATATCTGTTTTGATAGCCAAGAGTGTTACGACGCGTTTACGCGACCATGTTGATCGGCGTAACATAGGAATACTATTTAATTATTCAAGGTAAACACGATCTCGTATACGTACACTGTGCTCGGGAGGAATCCAAATAATTTTACCTGGGTATTCCAAGGTCGTATGTACTGAAAAAAAGTATGAACCTACGACACAAAATCTGCATAAACTCATGACAAATACGACCTAAATGAGTAACATATTTGTTCCAAATAGTTTAAAAGTAGAACACACGATATCGGAAACGGTCTAATACTTACTCTATATTTCCTCCCCAGTTACAAACGCGCCCTAGTTTGCATGAAAATACGTCAAAAATTTGCGTACATAGGTGCTCCAATTGCACTTAGAAAACTTAACCTATAGACCCAGTCTACTTCGTGACTACAACGTTTGTTCTATTCAAAGAAACTACACTGCGTCGTTTATTCCAGCAAATGTTTGTAATAATTTACGTCCATTGCTGGACATATGCCTCTCCCTAAGTTCGCCTCAGTTAACTAGAATTGAAAGAATGTACAAAGCCCATTCACAGGCAGAAATACCTCAAAGAAAATTAATTTCCTGTCTATTATTAAGCTATCCTCGGTTGGTTGCGGTTCTTATGGAAATGGAACCATCCATACCTAATTAGCCATGCACGATTCCGACTTCACAGTTCCGCCACTATCCTGCATTTGATGCAAAGCGATATGTTAATGCGTCGTTTACGGCCTTGTGCTGGAAGCCGAGAATAACGTCCTACGCTGGTCCGAGCGTTGCGACACCTGTGTTAATGCGAAAGTGCTCGATAAGACCCACTTGCTTCGCTCTGGCAGCCTTAACATAAAGTCAGGTGTAGAACAAACTTCAGTGCCAGCGTCTCCATTTGTCATAGAAAATTAACCGGCCTAGCGGGATCGCGGCAGTGAAAGTTTTACTTTAATTAAAGTGTTTTAGCTCTAAGCTTCATTTGAGTGAGGCAAGTGAGCCTTCGTCTCATTGATTCTGTAACATTTCCTTTTCTATAATATCCATATTAATTGTTTTTGTCGAATCATCAAAATACTTAAGAAAAGTGTCCTACCTAATAACGTTTCGGGGTGACCGTTAATCCGTCAAAATGCCAGGCGATCTTAGTGGGAAGCAAACGTTTAATGATGCAGGTTGACTCAAACAGCGTCGAACCAGTGTTGTTTGATGGTGCACCAGTCCCTTACTCTACTCACGTCAAAGACCTCGGCCTGTACATTGACTGCAACCTTAGTTGGGACGTACAGATAACCGAAGTGTCTCGTAGAGTATCAGGTTCGTTGCGTGCGCTTTACAGGTTTAAAAATTTTCTACCGTCAAGCACAAAACTCATGCTCGTACAGTCCCTTATTATGCCCATTTTGGATTATGCTGACGTGTGTTACTTAGATCTCAATGAAATTCACTTAAATAAACTGGAACGACTTCAGAATAACTGTATTCGATTCATTTTTGGCCTTCGTAAATTCGACCATGTCTCGTTCTATCGGACACAGCTAAAATGGCTACCCATTCGTCAACGCCGAAACCTTAGGATTCTCTCACAACTGTTCTCAATTCTTAATGATCCTCTTGCTCCCTCTTACCTTAAAGATAGTTTCCAGTTCGTCACGGATAGTCATAATCGCCCTGTTCGGTCGTCACGTAGTCTCGAGCTGTGCACTACCCTCACCAACACTCGACTTTACTCGGACTCGTTCGCAGTCCAGGCGGCGCGACTCTGGAACACCTTGCCCCTCGCTATTCAACAGGCTCCCAATAAGTTCAGTTTCAAAGAGAAGCTTCGTGAGCATTATCTCTCTCATTGCTGATCTCTTTATTTTTTGTCGGATTGTTTTCCACCTTTCTGATTGTATGGTATTTATATATGTATGGTTTAATTAGTACTTATATGTAGTGTTTATCAATAGTTATGTATGTATATAGGTATATGTATATTTGTGTAGGTATACATTCTTGGATTACTTTTTTCATTATTTAATATGAACTCTTTCTCAGTTTACTTGATATTATGTACGTACTTCTTTGCTCCTAAGTAAATGTTCTCAGTTTCACCCCAAGGTTGACTGGTAGAAAATGCTTGTAGCATTAAGTCCGCCTATTGTACACTGCATTTTTTTTGTTTGTGCAATAAAGAGTTTAAATAAATAAAATAAATAAATGCCAGAATGATTGCATCCGACCATAAGATGATGGATGGATAATTAAACATGACATTATAGTTATTATACTTTTGCTGACCTCTGATGATTGATCAAAAACGACAGCGTATTTCACCATCCATTCTGGCCTGTAATGAAACTAGGTATTTGAAATAAAAATATTTCAATGAATATACACAGCTACCCTTCAATACCTACCTTTGAACTCACTACTTGCACACAATAGGATGTCACGTTGTCGGCAAAGGTTCACATAAGGTTCTAAAGGGCAATTGCTAACCGCGTGCGTGAAACAACGTTTCACGTTTTTAAAATAAATGCAAGTCGCGCACATCGATCGTGTTCGTGCGCCGACTGAAATGCATAACAATCTCGACTCGCTGGCTGCATGCATACTTATTGTGCAGGAAATAGCATTATAAAAAACCGTATTTAAATAACATTCTTCTCTTTTAGAACTTAGAGACCGAGTTTAGCGGCTTGGTGCAAGTGGTCCTAAAGCACTAAAGCCACAGGATATCCAACGAAAACATAGACAAAACTAATTAACAGCTGTCGATCCGTGGTCGATCCGTAAACGGCGTACGCACGTCATCGGCTAAGTCGAAATGTTAATCGACTTTGACCTTCGATTGACAAGCGATAATGAACGCCATTATGTCAACCGCCGTAACAATGGGACAGGGAAAGGTTTATCGTCTGCCTATTATTGTCAGGGCTTTGTCTTTTGTATGGGCTTCAATTGGTGCATCTAGTTGCTTGCACTTAAGTCACTTTACAACCTGAAAAGGTCTTGCTGGCGAAACTTACCAGTTATACGAGACAACTTATTGTGCGTTTGATGATTTTGGATGCTTTATTGACCATGTAATTATAAGATCAAAAGGGTGTATGTACAAACTACTTTGTGTCTGTCTACTCTACTTGAATGTCGGTGTTGTTATGGCATAGCTTAGATATGGATATGAATATTAAAAAGTTACGCTTGTCCTTTTTGATAATAGATTATGACTTGGTATAGTAAAAGACTTTTTTTCATGAATACATGCAGCTTTTATCTGCTCTTTACGAGGTTAAGACCCGCTTGCCACATTGGTGAGAAAGGAGGAAATAAAGAGAGGGGAGTTACAATAGACACCTCAACCTCACCGCACTGCGCAATACCTTGGCCGGGTACTGGTTAGGCTGATGAGAAAATCTAGATTTGAAAGTAATCCTATATGAACAATACTGAGCGTTGTTTGCCATTTATATTAATTACTCGTAGTCAAATCAAAACCACTAAATAGCAGTGCTCGCACTGTTGTGTTCCGGTAGGGGGTTAAGGCAGCCGGGGAAATTTCTGGCACAAAGGCATTCCTTCTTAGGCCTCTGGGTAGGCAACGCATTCGAGATCTTATGGTTTCCTAATGGGGGATCATAGGATTTCTGTATCCATGGGCGTCATGGCAGTGACCACTTACCATCAGATGCACTCGTTTGCCTATACCAATGATATATATAAAAAAAGAACAATGAATGCGATATTGAAAGAAAAAATTAAGCTTGATCCGCTTTAATTCTTCGGGGAAGTATCGTTTACTGTTACAAACGACTTCGATTTTAAGGTGAGTAGTGAGGCAAAAATGCAAAATCGAGGTGTTTTTGTAACCATTTTTCTATAATTGTAACAAGTAGTCATCTGCAAAGTTTACGAATATGGAACACAAATATAGTCAATTAGTGTTTCTGGTATTTTATATCGTCTTATATGTAATGATTTGTACTATGGATGTCATTTAAGAAATCCTTAATCCTCCTATATGTAACCATTTATTTCCGCTTAGGAATAAATCTGCGTTGCCAAATTTTTTGCAAGTACTTTTCAGAATTTTATCTAGGGCTTGACCTTCTTAACTTTTATGATAAATAGCTTTTAGACGAAAAACCTATGTCTTACTTAGTGTATAATCACAAGTATCACAACACACATTTGCTGCGCTTGTTAACGTAGGCGCTTTGTTGAATTATGCGGCGTTTTTAATATTTTTAAATATTTTTATTTATTAATTTAAAAATATCTAAACTATCATGATTACTAAAGCTAGAAGTAGAAAAGTTCGTTTCAAAAATTTGACTTTTATATTGGATTTGAAGTCGTGTTATTTTTCTATAACTTCATTGCATTATACAGAAAGTTGTGGATGTGAACAAGGCGACGTTGCGAGTTTCGGCACTCGTGTTGTTTACCTCGCGGTCGCGCGCGCTGTTGCCAGCTTGGTAGGTATCCCGAACTCAACCAGAAAAGTAGGGTCGCTTCGCCTGTTTGCGTCCACTTAGTGGAGTTGGCAAGTTTGAAGGTGAAAATAAAAATGTTCTAATTGAAATTTTGATTATAAAAGGAACGTAATGTATTGATTATATAGTCCTTTTCAATATAACTTATAGTTTTGGTCGAAACATCTGGTGGTTTTCAAAAAAACGACACAAATAGGCATATTAGGCGATTTACCAAGTTTGCGTCCACTTAATCCAGATTGCGTCCAGGTGGACGATGGCCCAATTCACGTCCACCAACTTAGAAAAGGAATCTGAATTGATGTTTTTATAGATAACTAGCTTTTCCCCGCAACTTCGTATGCGCAGAAATATTAAAATGAAAGATCCCGTTTTTTCCCGTTCCCGTGGGAATTTCGGGAAATTCTCTCTTAGCGCTCCCATACGTTCCCTAAGGAACCTGCATGCCAAATTTCAGCCCGATCCGTCCAGTGGTTTGGGCTGTGCGTTGATAGATCACTATGTCAGTCAGTCACCTTTGAGTTTTATACACGGTGGGTCAGAAAATATGGCAAATAATTAACCCACCATATCGGCTATCGATTCTAAGTATATTGTATAGGTCTTAAATTTTTTTTCCAGTTGGTAAAAAAAAAATGTATATGGGATTGGTTGTGTGAGCGACGCCTGAATCCTATACAAAATATGTTTACCTATACAATATACTTAGAATCGATAGCCGATACTATGGGTTAATTAGGTATTTGCCATATTTTCTGACCCACCATGTATATTTAGATGTACAGAATATATGTTTAGATTGTACAGAATGATCGGATTTTAACAATGACTTTATTCAAGAATATTTGACATTAAAAAATCATGATTATAATTAATAAAACCATGAAGATTTTTTTTCCAGACAGGCCAGTTTTCCTGCTGTTTGAACTTTATAATGTATGTAGTCATTAATCGGGGTTTTACCCTACATACGCATAATGCCTAATTGCATTGCATATTCTTAAACTACGACTTTGATACGAAAAAACATTAAAAATATCTAAATATCACTAGTACCATGTTCAGCATGTAAATTAATTAAAAAAGTATTCAATTCATAAAAAAAATATACAAAAAGATATTTTAAGCGGTGATTTGAACCCGCGCAAGAGGGCGCTCTCATGTAAGTCATGATGAATTTGGACCGCTGGGCCACGGTAGACTTAAGACAGCGGGCGAAATTAACCATTGGTATCGTTGTAATTTATTTGGCGCGGTTATTATTGAGAGGATCGAGCTCGAACGCCCAAGGTCATCGACGGCTACAGGCGCCTTAACAGTTTTTTTGCTCTTACGGAACCTAGTAAAGTTCGGCGACACGGTTCTGGCGGGAATTCTTGGAAATGGCTCCGAATGTTCAATCCGTAGCGGATTATTTCTAAATACGGTCGTGGATTCGTCCCTGCCTTTAGAAAGAGTCTTGCAAGTCAGTAGTAAAAAATGAGTTGTTGTTAAAATATTGAATACCTATACATGATCTTTTGGAAACTTTTCATAAACATAATTACGTTTTGACAAGTTCATTCTAAATTAATTAGAAGGCCATAGCCGTCGTCGCGAAGTCAAAGCAAAAGATACGATTGTTAAAATTTGTATTTTCTGCATTTGCTTGACAATAATTATGACGTCACATCATGTAATGTTTATACAATTGTAATCTCCCATAAAATTATGCAATAATATGGTTTTTATGTCACTTTCGATTTTGTTGTTGCTAGCCTCTCAAACGAGTCGAGGTAATCGAGCGCGGCGGTCAGATGGAATCGACTTTCCAATTTGCATTATAATCGTTATTAAATGATCCATGTTGTACGAGAAAAAACTATTATGGCCGCGGCACTGCGCTTGACTACATTTTGAATTTAGATATTGTGTTTGGAGTTTGGGATGTGCATTATTGTTTGGTTTCGTTGATTCGATGGTTTGAAAATTTTAACAGGCTTTTTTTCCTTTGAATTCAATCAAACTGAATAAATGTTTACAGGAGCAGTCCATGCATTTTCATTTTATTGTTAAGAAGAAACATTTTGTACTAGGGCAGGATTCGTCTATTACTTATCTACAAGGGCGGATCCAGGGGTGGGTCATGGGGTCATGACCCCCCCCCCCCCCTCAGCAGGACTAGTTATTATGTATTTTTAACCCCTGACGCGAAAAAGGCGGGAGGGGTTGTATGACGTGACCCCCCCCCCCCCCCTGAGTTGAAAGCTGGATCCGCCCTTGCTTATCTAAAGTCAAGCTAGGGTGAAGAGGTTCAATTATACTAGATTTGGAAGTTAAAAATATATTTACAACTTTCTGTAAAAAACAAAACCACATGGCAAACACCAATACTAGACTTAATAAAATGCACGTGGCCTCATTCTCGTAGTGACCACGTTACAACTTACAGTCACTCAGTGTGTAAAACTACCTCTGCCAAAGATGGTGCATATTAAATCACGTAATTCTCACTCGGCCTTCGCCTCCATTCACAGTTTCAACACACAACATTTCCCTTAGTGGGAACAATTGGCTTGAACCGAGGAAACAATGCAAAATGCAACTGCGTGTCAGTACAATCTCCTACAAAAGGATAGGTATGATGCTCTAAAGATGATCGACTGTCGCCATAAACGCAAGATCTTTTTTTTACACCAATATTAATTGTCGATCCCGTATCCCGCCTTCGGGATCTCTAACGTTGGATTGGAACACAGCACCATTTCTTTGCAACATTAGCAATCATTTTGACATCATGGTTGTCTGGTAGATAATGCCTTTAGGTATTAAGTCCGCCAATTGTTTTTTTTTTTCATGTAAAATGAAATTAAATAAATAATCAATCGGCTTAAGGTGGCACACCGCCAGTATATGTGACTATCTACTCATACTCGCCTTGATAGCTCTGATCTGAGCAGACGCGAGGCTTCACTATGTGGATGTGGGGTTCTTAATCGCCTTTTACGACATGTCGCCCACATAGTGGGAAAAGTATTATTTTACCATGTTTTTGCCTGCGAACGTACCTTTCGCCGCCGTCGTCGGCCGGTCGAGAAACTCCCAAGCATTATCAGAACAATCGGATCAGTTATTAAAGCTGTATTTGTCACAGCTTTTAGTCAAGCTGTTGCCTTTCACTAGCCTAGTTTCAGATACGCCGAATCTTGCCTTGCTACACTGTGCAGGGAGTAAGTTTGTGGTCTTAGGTGCACTGAAGTGCCGGACGAAGCAGTATAAATAAAAGCTGAAGAAAAGTATAGTAAGTCACTATGCAAGTTGCATAATGGAACTGAAAAAATATATCTTCGAATAGTCCATTTAAAATTTGAATTTTATTCATCAAATAACGACTTATCTGACGTTTGAAAACTCCCATGTCTTCGCAGATATCTATTTCTCGGACAGTTTTAATTTTTGTATGTATTTATTATCTTTATGAAATCAAAATTATAAATAAAAAAAATATTTACTATTCGAAGAATAAATTTTATCCGACGATTAAAAAATTAGCCCGTTTTATTATCTATTAAATTGATCGCAATTATAGAAATAGTGCTCTAGAAACTTTTTTATAAATGGAGCTGTTAGCAGGCAAATAAAAAGTTGTAATTTATAGTCAAAATCAGTGCGATTTCTACGGTCTTTTGTTACGGTGTGAGAAAAGTTTGAAGTGAAATTAATTATTCCAAATCGGAGCTTTCTCACGGTTGTCACTTAGAGCGAGCTCTAATTAGCGGTAGCTTAAATGTTTGTTGTCATGCGTACACACTTGTGGAACGAAAACTGAGGTTTACCGCACGCTGGCCTATAATTAAACGTTTTATTCTCTACCTAGAGCAGCTAAAAAAAGTATTGTGGTTAATGCGTAGGAGCTCCCCAATTTCATCTATGTTTACAAAAGTGCTGTGATGGATTGGAATTTAAGCCTGTGTAATATTCAATCAAAAAACGTAAAAAAAAACTAAATCACTCGATGTTAACAGTCTAAAATAAGCGCAAGTCATCCATGAAACATTTAGATCTCTTCACCGGAATAACAACTTACTGATACAGTCTTAAGCGTTCTAAAAGTAGAAAAGAACTATGCCGGGTTTTGTTTTGGCTATTACCAGATACCGTAACATCGATGCAGAACGAATCGGTCTGTAGGGGGCCGGGATTAACAGTACTAAGTATAAGGATTGCTCTGTAACGGTAAACCGCACGTCAGGATCGCTTTGCTAACGGTCCATGCGTGCGTTAGTGAGATGTCACTTAGGGATGATTGATTTATAGTATAAGCACAGAATATTTAATAGTACTACATACATAATGGCCACGGAATCACCCGCCTGACCCGCCTGAAACTAGCCGGCGCGCAACTCGCGCCCAACTCGCCCTTACCGTCATTTGTTTCATCCGGAGATGGAGAGTGGATCACTGGCCCGCGTAGTTGGTCGCACGCACACAGACGTCCTCGCACGCAAACATTGACACTTCATTCGAATTGTGTTCGAATTCGTGCTTTTATAGGCCGTGTCCCCCTGTGGTATAAGATACTACAACCTGTGCATAACCGCCACATATATATACTAAGGTAGGTAGGTAGGTAGGTACTAAGAAGGTGCTTGTTTGTTGGTATGTGTAGAGTATAGTTTTTTTGGAAATAGGTAAGCGTTGCGCAGACGATATTCACAGCGCAGACGCAACAACTTAATTTAAAATAATTTTACAGTAGGTACTTGGTGGATTAAAGGTCGCGGGAAACTGGTGGAAGCAAGTAGCACAGGACCGGTCTGAGTGGCGAGCCTTGGAGGCCTATGTCCAGCAGTGGACGTCCTTCGGCTGAAATGATGATGATGATGACTTGGTGGATGTTTGTTAATAATCGATGGCAATGCACCAATGTAATAGTTGATAGTTCAACTCGCAAAACAGACTAGTATTATGTTTTACGACTAAAATTTAATTGCCTCTTGGAAATGTATGACGCCTTCACACCTTATTTCCGATTTATCATGTTTCAATTATCTTCTTTGTTTACCTTTATTGATATTGATGTATTCATTATGAAAATAAATTGACTTGACCCATATGATCTGTGACAGAAGTAATGGAGAGCAAACATTATGCTCTGTATTCTGTTATGTGAACAGAAATATACGCTATGATATCATATCTGACAAGTGAGGCCTTGTGAGAGTGCATCGATAAAAGATAACTCAATTACAATTGATATCTAATTAATAATATTACTGTACCGAGATAATTCGCGTTTACCGTCGAGTGATTAAATATTACAAGAAACCCCTAACCTATTTAAGATATTAAAGATGATCGCTGATTACGTTGTAATACTTTCTACTTACCACGCTACACAGATTATCAGGTCAAAGAGTGGGTCAAAGGGATATATTACGTGAAATACTAAAATACCTGAGAAGTATATCAATCCACCTTGACGGTACTGCTTATAACAAGATGTGTCATGTTGTCATGTCTAGATAGATAAAACTAAACATGGAATTTGTACAGACGATTCGTTAAAGCAGTCAAGCCAACTCCTGAACTGTTCCTTATTCTGTTTAGCCGAAACAATCATAGCGTTGATCAAGAAATCTCATAGTTACTCAATCGATTACTGAATTCCACATGTGTAGTTGTTAGATTCATTATACAGAGATTATACAGTTAGATCAATCAGGGCCGTATTGAGCAGAGCAATTCGCTGCTGCAGTTCGCATCCTCTTTCTTTTGTTTCTTCATCTAATTATGGTTTTAAGTTACTTTCATACTAGCTGTTTAAGGGCCGGTTCCTATATCCACGTAACGCCTCGTTTTGCCTACGGACGGTTAAAATTTGACAGATTCTCTATGGAACAAATGTCAAAAATCAACCGTCCGTAGGCAAAACGAGGCGTTTCGTGGATATAGGAACCGGGCCTAAGAGGGTTTACTCCTAAAGTTGGCAACGTTGCAAATAGCTGTCAAATATTTTGCTGTTTTCATTAATTTCTGAATATTACTGAATGAAAACATGAATTATCGCTCTATGGTTGAATAAAACATTAAGTATGGATTGCAACAGTTATCATAGGAACACGAAAATTTTTAGTACTATGGAAGTAATATCTTTTGAAAACTTTCCATGCATTTTAATGTAATCTTATCATTTATAAAAACAGAAAGCATTTGACAGCTATATGCGACGTTGCCAACTTTCGGGATAAACCCTCTTTAATAATAACATTCTTATCCCCCTGCATTACCTATCCGCGCGGCTTCTTAGTTGCGTCCTGCTATAATATAACTGTTCTAATATATTCTCGTTTTTAGGGTTCCGAAGTCCACAAGGAACCCTTATAGTTTCGCCATGTCCGTCCGTCCGTCCGTCCGTCCGTCTGTCCGCACTATTGCTCGGAGATGCTTAGGTCTAGAGAGCTGTAATTTGGCATGAATATGCATATTAGTTACGCTGACAAAGTGGTACAATAAAATTCTGAAATATTTTTTTCATAGGGTACCTCCCCTCAGAGGCGGCCTTTGCGCTTGCGAGGCCCCGGGCGAATGGATCTTTGCGAGGCCCTAGTCTGTGTGGCCTGTGGGGTTAGTTTTTGTGTCATTGAATAGGTCCTTAAAATAATAATCTGGGTTTGCGGAAACCAAAATGATGCGTTTGTGAAATATGTGCTTTAAAGTGCTTATTTTTATTAGATAGAAGTTTTCTCCAGCCCTGCCAGCTAAACCATTGTTTTTGAAAAAAACATGGTATTCATGGAAGTAGTCAATTCAAAAATTCAAAATTCAATCATTTATTCAGCAAATTGGCCACATAGGGGCACTTTTACACGTCAGAAGAAGAATTTACTAGCGCTTCCTAGACCCATTGCTTGAGAAGAAGCGCCGCAACAAACTCAAGCAGAAGGCCTTTTTTCAAAATTTACACACAGTTATAAAATTTACATTACATGTATAAAATATACATATAGGTACGTACTAAAATTACATTGAAGGGATGTATAGTCGCTAACTTAAACTTAAATCTAAGATCTTAGAGATTTATAGTCTCCAAGGGTCCAGAAAAAAAAACAGTATACAATGTGTCCCTGGATAAAGTTCCAAAACGAATAGGGAAGAAACGTGATGATATTCGATGGAAAAAATATAATCCCGTATTTTTTTTTCATTATTTACATTTATTTTGAGTAAATCGAGGAATAATTACAAAAAAAAAATGTTATTTTTTTATTTTAAACAATTGTGATTATCAGATGGGATATTGAACAATAAAGAAATCGTATTACATTAGAGGAAAAAAATACGTCGGTAAATTAAATAGATAAAAATAAAATAGAGCTAGAAATAAAATAAAAACGAAAAAAAAACGCTGCCTTGGGGCACGGTGCCCAGAAGGCTGGCTGCAGTGCCACGTTAAAAAGGCCGCTTTTTAAATAATTTAGTTTATTTTGCATTTTTTTATTGAAATAACATGAATAACGCTTTGTGTTAAATCCCGCTGATTAAAGGTCAATACGACACTCAGGAGGGCCGATGTCTTGAGTTTTTGTAATTGTAAAAATATTTCAGGAACTTTTAATTTTATTGTTTTCATCGAAAAAATATCACGTCTCATCCCTAATTGTTAGTTCACTTTATCTAAGGACATACTATACATAACAAAATTAACAGGAAAATTTTCACTGCTAAGTAGACTGTACAAGTTTACGGGTAATAGCCGACCAACTTAAAAAAAGTACTCGGCGAAGAAAAAATTTTGTGTATTAAATACTATGCAACTGCGGAACCCTACTTTGCGCGTGGCCCGACACGTACTTGGCCAATTTGTTGTATTCTTTACTGTATAAATTATATTTTATGTTACGTTATTTACGACTTCAGAACGAATACTATAAGGGGTGAAATTATTATATAGATTTGTACTAAGCACACATTACTAAATATTTAATTAGTTTTTTTTTCCAACTTGGGTTATCGTAAGCCTGCGCGAGGCCCCTACGAGCGCGAGGCCCCGGGCGGTTGCCCGCTTCGCCCCCCCCTAAGGCCGCCTCTGCCTCCCCTACTCGTAAAGTGGGGATGTATTTTTTTTTTCTTGCGTACCCCATGGTGCGGCATATCGTTGAATAGGTCTTAAAAAAATATTGTGGGTTTGTTAAAACCATTTTTTGATTAAGTGATGCGTTTGTGAAATATTAAGCTTTAAAGTGCTATTTTTTGTTAGAGTCACGTGTCCCCCCCCCCCCCCTGCCAGCTAAATGGTGGTATTTGGATGGCTGAAAAAAAACACGGTTGTGGCATATATAACGTAGTTGAAAGGAAAACTATCAGAGCTAAGTAGGCTGTACAAACTTACGAGTAATAGTCGACCAACTTATAATGATGATTTTTCTCGAGCGACAGGGGCGTCGGGCGGGCACGTCATACCACAGGCTAGCTAGATGCTAATAAGTCTTAGAAAGGTACTGTGGGCATCCTCAACTTCGGAACCCTATAATTTGCGCGTGGCCCGACACGCACTTGGCCGGTTTTAATGAACTCGTATTCTTTCCGCAGACTTCGAGGAATTCCCGACGCGTGACCAGATGTGGGGCCCTTTGCCGCACGAGCTCGACCCCGACATCTGGCCGCCGCCCCCCGATCGGGACCCCAACGCCTGGCCGTCACCCACCAGCGTCGATCACAAGTCAGTACATAGCATGGAAGTAGTAACTGGAACTACCTCTTTGACCAAAGTTTGTTTCAGGTGCGTGGAGGTGACGGGCGTAAAAAGCTATATCTCTTTATCTAACCACATAACGAGAGATAAAGGCAAATTAAGCTTCGGGAAAAACTTTGGGCATGTTTTTGAATTGTTAACGAAAGCGACCTTCGGCATCGCGTCGTGAAGACCATCTCTAAGATCTTAGATTTAAGTTTAAGTTAGGGACTATACATCCCTTAAATGTAATTTTAGTATGTACTATGTATGTATTTTTATACATATTAATGTAAATGTAATGTAAGTCTATAGGATTAAATTTTGAAAAAAGGCCTTCTGCTGAGTTTGTTGCGGCGTTTCTTCTCAAGCAATGGGTCTAGGAAGCGCTGTTAAATTCATTTCTGTTAAATTCATTTAAAAGTGACGTGTAAAAGTGCCCAGATGTGGCCTATTTGCTGAATAAATATTTTCATTTTCATTTTCGTCTTTAAGCTCAATTTTTATTGGTTGGAAATTGACACGACTCGCTCCTGATGTATTTATGTACGTATTACCTCCATTGTTATATAGGTCTTTAAAGGGCTGCGTAATTAATTAATACGACTCAAATTGATTGATTGAGATAACCCGTTTATTTCTATAAAAACCATCACCACAGACTAACCTACTTGGTACATTGTTTTGCATGGCGCAAATGCATTAGCATAGTGCTGCCATCTATACAACACTCTCCCCTCACTTGAAAAAAAAGAAAAAAAAACACAACCATACAGTTATTTTTTTTTTTCTTAATAGCTAGCTATATTATATAAGCAAGTTTATTCATATACATCTAAATACCTTATTCTAATGTTTGGCTACATTTCAGGAGCTGGTTGACATGTCGTTTCCACTGGAGTCCATCTACTTCTACCATGTAGGTTACTCCTGGTACCATGATTTCTGAAATTTTGCCCAGTGACCAATCCTTTTTATCTTTTCTTAAGTCCCTCGCCATGACTTTTTCTCCCACAAAAAATGTTTTATAATTATCTTTACTATTCATTGTTAATTTTACTTGTTCAAAATCGACTTTATCATTTACCGGATTTGGTCTTAGTAATGAGAAATGACATCTCAACTCTCTTCCTAGCATTAATTTTGTTGGGCTATAGCCGGTAGTTTTGTGAATGCTGCATCTATAATCGAATAGGAATAAATTACAAGCATATTCGAGTTTTTTACCACTCTCTACAATTTTTGTCACATGAGACTTAAATGACTGTACAAAACGTTCTGCCAGACCATTTGTGGCTGGGTAGTACGGCGGGGTAAATGTTTGTTTTATTCCTAGTAAATTACAAAAATTTTTAAATTCTCCACTAGTCCATGTGGGTCCATTGTCTGTCACTAAATGTAAGGGGTACCCATAGCGCACAAAAATACTTTTAAATACTTCAATAGTTTTTTGTGCTGTTATGTTACTCATCATAAATACTTCAGGCCACTTTGAATAAGCATCTATTATCACTAAAAACATTTTAGAATATAATGGGCCCAAAAAATCGGCATGTAGTCTGTGCCAAACTGTTGGAGGCTGGGGCCATACAGTTAATTTAGTTTTTTCTGGATTTTTGTGATTTTGTAAACAGTTAATACAATTTTTTGTGATATTTTCTATTTCACTATCCATGCCTGGCCACCAGAAATATGACCTAGATATTTCTTTCATGCGTGTTACACCTAAATGACTTGCATGTAATTCACTTAATACATTTTCTTTTATATTCATTGGTATTATGACTCTGTAACCCCATAACATACAATCCTTCTCTACACTGATTTCATTTTTCCTTCTAAAGTATGGTTCATAGTCTTCTCCTAAATCACTTATCACTGGCCAGCCGTCTGAACAATATCTCAAAACATTACATAATATTTTATCCTTTTTTGTTTCACTTTTTATAATTTGCCAGTCTAATGTTTTTAATTCTGCTTTATTTATGTAATTAATGGTGTTACATTCAAATGTTTTATTAACTATTTCAGTATTTTTTAACATGTATTGATCATTGATGGCTACCCGCGACAAATAATCTGCTGGATTATTTTTGGACTTTATGTGCTGAACTTCATAATTAAATCCACTTAAAAATATTGACCAATATTGTAGTCGCCTTGCTGCCATTTTAGGTATACCATATTTTGGTCCTAATATTTTCGTCAATGCCTCATTATCAGTTTGTAAAATAAATTTATGCCCAAAAAGGAATCCATAAAATTTACTAACTCCAAAAACAATCGCATAAGCCTCTTTTTCTAAGATTGGGTATTTTATTTGGGTGTCATTCAGTTTTTTGCTTGCAAATGCTACTGGTCTTATAATATTATTGCTGTCTTTTATAGACAGTACTGCAGCTACCCCACTGTCTGCTGAGTCACATGTTAAAATAATTGTCGAATTTTGATCAAAATGTGACAGAGGCGGTGTATTAGCAAGAGCTTTCTTTATTTCCTGAAATGCCTGTTCACATGAGTCTGTCCACTCAAACTTATCTTTTTTTAAACAATCATATAAAGGCTTTAATATTATTGCCATGTTTTGCAAAAATCGATTATAATAGTTCACTTTTCCCAGAAAAGATTTAAGCATTTTTACATTATCTGGCCGAGGCAACAACAATAATGGTTCTATTTTACTTTTTATTATTTTTATGCCCATTTTGTTTACCTCAAATCCAAAAACATCCAGTTCCTCAAAGAATTTACATTTGTTCATTTTCAACTTTAATCCAGATTCTTTGAGCTTTTGGAGTACTTGTATCAGTTTTTCATTTGTCTCAGATAAAGTTTTTCCATATACATATATGTTATCTATGTAAACAATTACATCCAAACCATTCAGTTTTTGTGTAATTAATCTTTGAAACGAGCCTGGCCCGGTACTAACACCAAACGGTAAGTATAAGTATTTGTAGATACCCTCTTCCGTCACTATTGTGACCAATTCCTGAGATTCTTTATCTAGTGGGGCCTGTAGATAAGCCTCCTGCAAATCTAATTCACAAAAATAATTATTTCCTTGCATTTTCATCAATATGTCATTAATTGTTGGTAAGGGATAATGATCAATCTGCAAATACTTGTTTATTTTTATTCGAAAATCTCCACACAATCGGACAGTTCCATCTGGTTTTAAAACTGGTACCACGGGAGTACCCCACTCTGAATACTCTACTGGTTCAATCCTTTTATTTGCAACTAATCTTTCAATTTCATGTTTGACTTTATCTTTTAATGCAAATGGAACAGTCCTTACCGGCATGAAAATAGGCTTTACATCTGATTTTATGGATAAATGGACTGGCTCACCTTTGAAGTCCCCCATACCGGGCTCAAATAAGACAGAGTATTCTCTTTTTATGTTATTAATTAGATTTTCTTTAGGAATTTCTCCACAAATTTTTTGTTCAAAAATTGGGGGCCATAGTTGCAACAAGGAGAGCCAATCTTTACCCAGTATTTTAGGCAGTCCATCTTTAACAACAAACAATCTTTGGTTATTTAGATTTACAGAACCATAACTGATATTTAAATTTTCTATTACACCTAAAGGTGTTGAAGTAGACTGATCAAAATTTGTAAATATGACATTACGTTGTTGAATTTCTAAATTTGGAAAATATTGTTCTTTGTCCGCTAATGTAATGGTACTCACATCTGCGCCAGTGTCCACCTCGAACTCTATATTCTTGCCATTCACACTAACCTGCAATGTTGTAGGTGGAATTTTATTTTTGTCACTAAAATAAAAAATGTCAAATATTTCTGGTTCTGCCTCAATGTTCTTACTTTCCTTCCCCTCATGGTCGTCCTGGTTTGAAGTTGAAGTTTCTAACTGTTTCACATTTTTTCTTACAGCCGTTTTGTTTTTCTCACAGACTTTGAAAATATGTCCCTTCCCTTCACGCCACATTCACTACAAAATTTTTCACGGAGTGAACATTGTGATCTGACATGGCCAATTTTTCCACAGCAAAAACAAGTAGGTGTTGTGTTGGAATGAAAACTACTGGTTTTATTCTTATTGAAGTTTTTTCTCTGTAATTTGAACATTTGTTCTTGTTCTTGTTCTTTTTCATGACTAAACACCAGCTTATATGCTGTTTCAGCTGTTTTTCCTATATTTGTCAATTGTTCTAATGACAAGTCGGCTTGTTTTAATAATTCAAATTTTACTGAATCACAATAAGTACCATTAAGCAATCTTTCTTTTATCTCATCATCTATGTTTTTGAAGTTACAGTTCTTAGATAGCTTTTTCAATTCAATAATATATTGTTCAATTGACTCGGTGGATTTCTGACACCTTTTTCTGAATTCGGCTTGATGTAGTGCACTGTTTTTGACTGGATGGTAGTACTTACTTAGTTTTTCACATATACTGTCGTATGTTTCTTTCATTGGTGGATTAGGTACACATAATGCTGTTAATAAGTCATACACATTAGTACTTAGTTTGGTGATCAGTAATGGCACTTTCTTTTCCTCTGTTACTTCATTCAATAACATGAAACATTCAAATTGTTGTTGATATGCCTTCCAATTTCCCCCAGTAAATACTTCCAAGCTAGTAATCGCGTTCATTGTGATGCCACGCCGATAGTCTTTTGTTTGTGATCTGTTTACAAATTCACGTAAGTATTTCCTAACCTCTTCGATTGAATGACTTTCCTCAAAAACAATTTTCTGTGCCAGTTCATTAGCAATCTGAATTAGCTCCTTTTTAGATTTTTCTTGAATCCAACCTTTCTTTCCTTGTTTTATTTGTTGTTCTATGCAATCCATTACAATGATTTCTTACGGTTGGAATTGCATGGTGTGCCGCCGATGTCATTGAACTCACTTATCATTTACGTTTTGTCGTATAATACTATAGACACAAATACACAATATGGTCCGTTTCGCGCTCGTCGCCAATGTTATATAGGTCTTTAAAGGGCTGCGTAATTAATTAATACGACTCAAATTGATTGATTGAGATAACCCGTTTATTTCTATAAAAACCATCACCACAGACTAACCTACTTGGTACATTGTTTTGCATGGCGCAAATGCATTAGCATAGTGCTGCCATCTATACAACATCCATGATATATGGTCTTTCTATATACCGGTGGACGATAGGTTGGTATGTGCTGGTGTGACCAGACCACCCGCTTTCTTTGATATGGGGAGCACCACAGAAGTATTATTGAATTAGAAGAAACACTTCAATAGTATGAATGTCTTTAACTTTGACACCTGCAAGAGGCAAGAGGCAAGAGGCATTAATTGTTCGAAATAATATAGCTTGCCTTGTCAACCTCGTGCCCGACTCTGAGACTAAGACTAATGACGGTCGGGCGGCAGGGGACCACGTGATATTATACAAGCGCACGCTCGAGAAACTCTGCATTTATTAATACAAACGGAATTAGAAACGGCTGTAACGATTTGGACGAAATTTGCAATATAGGGGTTTAAGCCCTTGTCACACCGAATGCCGCTGCAGCGTGTCTCCGGCTCACCAACGGCTCGCCTGCATCTATATTTTAAGTTTAAGTTGTGTAAAGTTGTTTTCTTAAGTTTAAGTTAGTCTACGTTTAGATTAGTGGTTTTAAAAAGCACCACCAACACTCTCAACACATGTGTGCCTGCTGAGACAGCCATCAACTATGCGTTGAGTGTTGGTGGTGCTTTTTAAATAATAATTAAAAAAAATGAAGACTTTTGAAATGTGAAGGCGCGGGACTTTAGATAGTAGAAGATCTCTACCAATGCGCAGAAATTCCCTCTACTTTCGCTCATCGCCGCTCAAGATCCGTGTCGAGGACTACCCTGAAAATGATTTATTTATTAATTTAAACTTTTTTGCACAAGATAACAAATATGTACAAATGGCGAACTTAATGCCCAATGGCACTCTCTACCAGTCAACAAGGGTAAAACAGAGAAAGTGTCTGTGCCCTAAACAAATCAATATTCTGAAAACATAGGTATACATATACCTATTATATATAAAAATATACATAAATATATACCCAATATAAATATTTATATATACTTACACAAATAACACAACCTACAAAATTACATGGTGGTGATATGGTGAAATATGGTGAGAAGCAGTGGTGGCCTAATGGTTCGATTCGACCTACCGCCTCTCATGCAGAGGGTCGGGGGTTCGATTCCGGCTCGCAACTCTAAGTTTACTTATGTGCGAAATTCAATTTGAATTTACCACTGAGCTTTTCGGTGAAGGAAAACATCGTGAGGAAACCTGCATGCATCTGCGAAGCAATTCAAAGATGTGTGTGAAGTCCCCAATCCGCACTGGGCCCGCGTGGGGATTATAGCCCAAACCCTCTCGTGATGAGAGGAGGCCCGTGCCCAGCAGTGGGACGCAAATAGGCTGCAGTAGTAGTAGTAGATATGGTGAAATGCACTTATAGAGAATCTTGCTCTAATAAATGTGTGCGAAGCATTCGCTTAAAAACATATTTACTTGGGGCTTGTCTAATATTTAGGTTAAGCGTATGAAAACTGACAATTCTGTCTGAGTGACCGAGACCTCACCCTTTTCCTCCATGGTCGCGATGAACTCGATATACCTACATTGTATTTCCCATCGTCCCCAGAGGCCCGGCCACCATGCGGTCGGCTCGCAACAATCCGCGCGCCACCAACAACAAGAAGGGCGCGCCTGCGCGGAACGCCACCACCTCACAGAGGAAGACCTCAGACGTACGGAACCCCAAGATGGCCTCCAACAAGACCCACAGTGGTAGGTCCTTTCGAAACTCACTAAGCTGATTCAGGCACAGTTGACGGACTCTGGTCGTTAAAAATGGCCGCTGAGCTGTCACTCCATACATCAACATCATTTTATCCCATTGTAAAATATTTAACCAGCGCTGCTCAGTTGCTACACGGTTTGTATCAACCCACCCTTAATATTATAAATTTGAAATTGTGCTTGTTTTTCCTTCCTTCACGTCGAAACTGGACCGATTTGCATGGAATTTGGTATAGAGATAGTTTGAGACCCTAGGAAACTCTTTATTCAGATATTTTACGGGTTTTGTATGGGTCAAACCAGATTTTCAATACTTCTATTACTATAATCATCTATTATGTATGTATAGTAATATCGGGTACGCAAGTAATATTGAGAAATTAATAGAAACAGCGAAACATTTGACAGCTATATGCGACGTTGCCACTTTTCGGGATAAACCCTCTTAACCGATTGTTTGTAAGTTTTGAAACAAGTGATTCTAACCAAACGGAAAAACTAGGCATAATGCTATCATTTAATCGCTGTATATTTTACTTACCTTTTATGCATTCATGTTTGTGCAAGAGCTGCAAGCATGGTAAACAGGTTCAGGCACTTTTACTTCGAAACTGGCTTCTTGCCCTTATAGGAAAATGGTGAAAGTGTCGTTGTTTCCTTTGTAACGGGTTTACTCTTTCGTGTACAAAAGTAGAAAAATATTACTAGCATTATCTTGGTAATGTCACCAGTCATAGACGAGGCATCACTGATGGACCGGGCCCCCGAACTCTTGTTACATCCATACTAATATTATAAATGCGAAAGTAACTCTGTCTGTTTGTCTGTCTGTCTGCTACCTCTTCACGCTTTAACCACTGGACCGATTTAGATGAAACTTGGTATGGAGATAAGATAGTTGGAGTCCCGGGAAAGGACATGCAGTCCCCTCTGGAACGTTATAACTGAATTGCATGCGGGCTTAGTCACGGCATAGAGAAATGATACAAGAAGAGTGGCAGAGTCTATACTGTAGTCCCAAGTAACATTTTGGCCCTATAACTTGAATTATCATCACTAAAAGGTCGAGTAAACGTCGTATAAAGGTCTTAGCGGTGACTACCAGTTGTATAAAGGCGTTTGGGAACACATTCTTGCTCTATAAGCTAAAGAGCCAAATTATCCTATAAGTTGTTGATGTAAAGGTTTATAGAACCATTTTATAGGGCTATTATAGTAAAGTGCTATAAAAACTTCAAATATAGTCACTAAAGAGCTATGTTACTGTATAAAAGTGATTGAAATTACCATTATGTATCTAATTTGCGCTATAAGGTTTCCGGGACAACCGCTATAAATCTTGCGTTTTAGCAGTGATGAACGTTCTACTATACAAGGATTTTACGATATTGTGGTTCCACAAATCACTCCTATAGTACATGGACTTTAGTAGCCATAATGACGCCGTAATAGAGCGGTTTTGTTTTATAATCGATTTTTAGGACATTTTTATAGTACTTAAAAGTGTTCTAATTGTTTTTGTATCCCTATTATAGGCTCGTACGATAGTTGTGTCTATGACTCTTTTATATGGCCGAAACTTTCTATAATGGAGTTTATAGATCCGTCATAGGATAAAGAACTCTAATTTTACTCAAACTTTGACATGACAGGAGTCGGTGGTACTATAGTGAGCCGATAAGACCCACGGATGTACTTAATGGCTCTAAAGTAGAAATGACTGTGAATTTAATTTTATAATATCAATATATTTTATTCAAAACTCAATTAATCGAGGGCGCATTGAAAATACTAAGCAAATCATATACTATTCTATCAGTAAAACTTTAGTCGCACGTGCTTTTTGCAGCATTGATCGAAATATTAAATGTCTAAATAAGATAACATAAACTTACCACGATAGAATAGAACTCCTTTATATAATTGAATTATTTTTGTTGTCCATCAATGAAGTTCACAGCAAAAACACACAATACCAAACTTTGCCGAGAAAGCGCCTCAATAGGAATCACGGATTCTACTATAGACTAAAATAGGACTATAAGGGAATCAACGAACGCTACTACAGTATAAAAAAGCACTATATTAGCGTTACTGTGGCCCGTATGTCACTAAATTGTAATACGAGTCCTCATTACATCACCTTTACAGACCTAAAACGTCACAACTAAAGCTGCTACGGTTCCGCTATATCACTAAATGGAGATATAACTGCGCCAGATCGGCGTTACTCAACCTTCTATGGCCTTTTATAGGGCTAAGGTGGTGTTTTGAGAAATGTTCTATGGGCTACTATAGAACCAGAAATTGTTACTTGGGGTGCGTGCTCCAAAACCCGGGTTAACACTAGATCGACATCTAGCGTCCAGTAGCTGAACCCCGATTACCCCACCCGTTTAGCAGTTGCTACCGCTACTTGAAGCTAGATGGCGAGCCGAACGCAAGGCATATTTTATTGCTTTGCTTAACAATTTACGTCTTACAAGCTTACAACCCGAAGTCTCTGTGTAATAAGAGGATTTCAAAAAAGTTTTAGTAATAATATTAGTTACAAATTGTTTAGAAAGACACTTTGCGTTCGGCTCGCCATCTAGCTTAAAGTAGCGGTATATAGCAACTGTTAAACGGTCGGGTAATTCACTTCTCAGGGTTCAGCCACTGGACGCTACATATCGATCTAGTATTAACCTGGGTTTCGGAGCACGCACTACGATATAGACTCTGACACAATTCTTGTATCATTTCTCTATGATCCCGGGCAGAAATCACTTTCCATTTTTATGCATCAAATTGATTAGTCGAACGAATGCCGTCTTATTCTTAAACACAAGACATACTCTGATTCAATACCTCTGCTTATCCTCTACTCTATCAAAATGTGCCCTGAAATGAAAGTTGTTCAACCAGCGAGAACGAAAGACGGCAACAGCAAAGACCACTCCGGCAACAACAAGGACAAACAGGACCGTGACAACAACAACGGCGATACGGACGACGAAAAGCACAAGGACGACGAGCGACGGTTCGAGCCGCCCGCCGCCTGCGACGGCGACCTAGTCGACATGCTCGGTAAGTCGGCTTCACAGGTCGCGGCTAATCGACATGCTGGGTAAGCCGACTTCACAGGTCGCGGCTAGTCGACATGCTCGGTAAGTCGGCTTCACAGGTCGCGGCTAGTCGACAAGCTTGGTTAGTCGGCTTCACAGGTCGCAGCTAGTCGACATGCTCGGTAAGTCGGCTTCACAGGTCGCGGCTAGTCGACATGCTCGGTAAGTCGGTTTCACAGGTCGCGGCTAGTCGACATGCTCGGTAAGTCGGCTTCACAGGTCGCGGCTAGTCGACATGCTCGGTAAGTCGGTTTCACAGGTCGCGGCTAGTCGACATGCTCGGTAAGTCGGCTTCACAGGTCGCGGCTAGTCGACATGCTCAGTAAGTCGGCTTCACAGGTCGCGGCTAGTTGACTCTTAGGACATGGAACACACACGGTATGTTGCCGGTACTGTGCCGCATGTCATAAAAACCACACTCTGCACTTGGTCTATTGACCCCTATAGCTACGACATAGTATATCCTAAACTTATCATGAAACATTAAATCCCTTCAGATTCACTTCACATTCAGACCCAATAGAGTGCCAATTGATCAATTTTATGGCCTGATGGCCGATGGGGCCAGAAAGTTCTGGAGTGGCGTCCGCGAACCGGTAGACGAGCTGTCGGTAGGCCTCCAACAAGATGGAGTGACGACCTTGTAACGGGAACGCGGTGGATGTGAGTGGCACAGGATCCGTCTGAGTGGCGCCCCTTGGAGGAGAGACGAGGAGGCCTATGTCCAGCAGTGGACGTCTTTCGGCTGAAATGATGATGATGATAAATTTTTAAATTCTAAGTGACGTTCATATCGCTTTACAACGTGCTCAAACCATTTTCAGTTACAATTTAAATGTTTCAACTGTATAAATCTCCTTTCCAGAACGTGATATAGTACAAAAGAACCCCAACATAAGATGGGACGACATCGCGGATCTCACCGAAGCGAAGCGGCTATTAGAAGAGGCCGTGGTCTTGCCAATGTGGATGCCTGACTTTTTCAAGGTAAGCTCAGGTCACATCAGGTTTCTTTTTCTTTATATCATTGGTAGAGATCTTCTACTATCTAAAGTCCCGCGCCTTTACATTTCAAAACGCTTCAATGTATTTAAAAAGCACCACCAACACTCTCAACGCATGTGTACGTGCTGAGACAGCCATCAACTATGCGCTGAGAGTGTTGGTGGTGCTTTTTAAATACATTGAAGCGTTTTGAAATGTGAAGGCGCGGGACTTTAGATAGTAGAAGATCTCTATATGCAAACGAGCGCACAGCCCGCCTGATGGTAAGTGGCCACTGCGCACCGAAATCCTATGATTCCCCATTAAGAAACCATAAGGTCTCGAATGCGTTGCCTACCCTGAGGCCCAAGATGGAATGCCTCTGTGCCAGAAATTTCACCGGCTGCCTTAACCCCCTAACACAACAGTGCGAGCACTGCTATTTGGCGGCAGGTTAGCGGGGAAAGACGGTGGTTGTGAGTGACACTGGGTACATGAAAAGTTTTTTACATCACCCTTGGCCGTAAAGTGGGATTTTCTGCCCGCTACGCGCAGAGAAAATCTCACTTCTTGGCCAAGGCAAGATGTAAAACTTTTGACAAACCACGGGCGGTCACCCTAGGTCTGTAATGTACTATTCTCGTCTCCGTTTTTATTGTTCCCAAATTAAAGCTACTCACTCTAGATGATGATGATGACTCCAGATGTACTGTTTCCATCAGATATATCTCAGCACGTGCACACAAGGTGTTCAGAACAATATGAACACGGCCATATGCATGTTCAGATATTAATGATCACCCTTGTTCGCTCAGCTATAACTAATGGCGACTGTACTTATTACCTCCATGGTTAAAATACACTAGTTTTTTTTTCATTTTTTTATTCAAAATAAAAATAAAACTTATTACTATTACAATTATTTTACGCTTGCTGACCCCTCCTTAGGCTTATTTGCAAGATGGACTGCTAGATTGTCGTAAATAATGTAATCATATCACGTGCTTTAATCTAAACTTTTCTAAACAATTTCCAGGGTATCCGGCGACCTTGGAAGGGCGTGCTAATGGTCGGTCCGCCGGGCACAGGCAAGACTATGCTCGCCAAAGCAGTGGCCACAGAATGCGGGACTACCTTCTTTAACGTGTCGTCCTCCACGCTCACCTCCAAGTATCGCGGCGAGTCGGAGAAACTGGTCCGACTGCTCTTTGAGATGGTAAGACGAACGGAAAACCTCTATAAAAGATAAGCAATATATTTTTTAATACAGGTGCTCCAAAAGTAAACGTTTCGATACCTGTTTAACGTGCCAAAAGTTTGTCATTTCCGAACGAGCGTTTTTTTTTGTTTTTTGACAGCTAGTGAGTGTGCCTATGGTTGTTTTTTACGAACTAGTGCGTAAAGTTTTGTTTGCTTCATCATGTTCGTTTATTTCTTTATTCTTTTTTTTCGCAAATGTATCAAAAAATGTCGTTTGATACACGTGTGAAATTTACATTTTCACTACTCGTGATAATATCACAAACTTTTCGCAGTTGCATCACAATATACTTACTATTCTTGGGATATGGTCACTGTTTTACTGTTAGAACTTTCCAGACGTTAACGTCCATTAAATATAACGCGAGATTTTCACTGTGGAATAAAATACGGTGTATGGAATGACAGCTACAAACGTTAACTATCTGATGCAACCCAGGCTAAGGGTGAGTTGATTCATGCATAGTTGACGGACTCCTGGTCGTTAAATATGGCCGCCGAGCTGTCATTCCATTCATAAACGTCATTTTATAATATTTGACGTTAACTTTAACGGACGGTTTGAATCAACCGACCCTAACACTGTTTTTATACACGGTCTGCTTGCATCGGTCAAAGTGTCACTAATGGCAGTCATAGACGGGCAGCTTAGAACGATCGGTACTGGCTGGCTTACTATGAATAATAATTAATTCCTTGGTGCTGTGCTGGTCTCAAATATTTCGAGCAGTCCGGTTATGGCCCGCCTTAGATTGGAGCAAGCGGCCCAATCCGAGTCGGCGTAGGTGATCTCGAGATTCTCTCAGTTGTATTCATATTTTGAGGGTGCTTTCTTCCACCCACTTGCGCTAACGCCGTTGTCGTCGGGTGAGTCTCTAACCTCGAGTTAAATTAATACAACTAAACCTGAGTTAAAAGGCTAACCTGGGTTATGGTTAAGTGCAAATGAGCCTTACTTGAACTTTTGTGTATCAACGCGGCTTTTATTCTGATATTTGTAGGCGCGGTTCTACGCGCCGAGCACGATATTCATCGACGAGATCGACTCGCTGTGCTCGCGGCGCGGCTCCGACAGCGAGCACGAGGCGTCGCGCCGCGTCAAGTCCGAGCTGCTCGTGCAGATGGACGGCCTCGGCTCGGCCAGCGACGAGCCCGCCAAGGTAACTGTATACAGGCATCGACGACAGCGAGCACGAGGCGTCGCGCCGCGTCAAGTCCGAGCTGCTCGTGCAGATGGACGGCCTCGGCTCGGCCAGCGACGAGCCCGCCAAGGTAACTGTATACAGGCATCGACGACAGCGAGCACGAGGCGTCGCGCCGCGTCAAGTCCGAGCTGCTCGTGCAGATGGACGGCCTCGGCTCGGCCAGCGACGAGCCCGCCAAGGTAACTGTATACAGGCATCGACGACAGCGAGCACGAGGCGTCGCGCCGCGTCAAGTCCGAGCTGCTCGTGCAGATGGACGGCCTCGGCTCGGCCAGCGACGAGCCCGCCAAGGTAACTGTATACAGGCATCGACGACAGCGAGCACGAGGCGTCGCGCCGCGTCAAGTCCGAGCTGCTCGTGCAGATGGACGGCCTCGGCTCGGCCAGCGACGAGCCCGCCAAGGTAACTGTATACAGGCATCGACGACAGCGAGCACGAGGCGTCGCGCCGCGTCAAGTCCGAGCTGCTCGTGCAGATGGACGGCCTCGGCTCGGCCAGCGACGAACCCGCCAAGGTAACTGTATACAGGCATCGACGACAGCGAGCACGAGGCGTCGCGCCGCGTCAAGTCCGAGCTGCTCGTGCAGATGGACGGCCTCGGCTCGGCCAGCGACGAACCCGCCAAGGTAACTGTATACAGGCATCGACGACAGCGAGCACGAGGCGTCGCGCCGCGTCAAGTCCGAGCTGCTCGTGCAGATGGACGGCCTCGGCTCGGCCAGCGACGAGCCCGCCAAGGTAACTGTATACAGGCATCGACGACAGCGAGCACGAGGCGTCGCGCCGCGTCAAGTCCGAGCTGCTCGTGCAGATGGACGGCCTCGGCTCGGCCAGCGACGAACCCGCCAAGGTAACTGTATACAGGCATCGACGACAGCGAGCACGAGGCGTCGCGCCGCGTCAAGTCCGAGCTGCTCGTGCAGATGGACGGCCTCGGCTCGGCCAGCGACGAACCCGCCAAGGTAACTGTATACAGGCATCGACGACAGCGAGCACGAGGCGTCGCGCCGCGTCAAGTCCGAGCTGCTCGTGCAGATGGACGGCCTCGGCTCGGCCAGCGACGAACCCGCCAAGGTAACTGTATACAGGCATCGACGACAGCGAGCACGAGGCGTCGCGCCGCGTCAAGTCCGAGCTGCTCGTGCAGATGGACGGCCTCGGCTCGGCCAGCGACGAGCCCGCCAAGGTAACTGTATACAGGCATCGACGACAGCGAGCACGAGGCGTCGCGCCGCGTCAAGTCCGAGCTGCTCGTGCAGATGGACGGCCTCGGCTCGGCCAGCGACGAACCCGCCAAGGTAACTGTATACAGGCATCGACGACAGCGAGCACGAGGCGTCGCGCCGCGTCAAGTCCGAGCTGCTCGTGCAGATGGACGGCCTCGGCTCGGCCAGCGACGAGCCCGCCAAGGTAACTGTATACAGGCATCGACGACAGCGAGCACGAGGCGTCGCGCCGCGTCAAGTCCGAGCTGCTCGTGCAGATGGACGGCCTCGGCTCGGCCAGCGACGAGCCCGCCAAGGTAACTGTATACAGGCATCGACGACAGCGAGCACGAGGCGTCGCGCCGCGTCAAGTCCGAGCTGCTCGTGCAGATGGACGGCCTCGGCTCGGCCAGCGACGAGCCCGCCAAGGTAACTGTATACAGGCATCGTCGACAGCGAGCACGAGGCGTCGCGCCGCGTCAAGTCCGAGCTGCTCGTGCAGATGGACGGCCTCGGCTCGGCCAGCGACGAGCCCGCCAAGGTAACTGTATACAGGCATCGTCGACAGCGAGCACGAGGCGTCGCGTCGCGTCAAGTCCGAGCTGCTCGTGCAGATGGACGGCCTCGGCTCGGCCAGCGACGAGCCCGCCAAGGTAACTGTATACAGGCATCGACGACAGCGAGCACGAGGCGTCGCGCCGCGTCAAGTCCGAGCTGCTCGTGCAGATGGACGGCCTCGGCTCGGCCAGCGACGAGCCCGCCAAGGTAACTGTATACAGGCATCGACGACAGCGAGCACGAGGCGTCGCGCCGCGTCAAGTCCGAGCTGCTCGTGCAGATGGACGGCCTCGGCTCGGCCAGCGACGAGCCCGCCAAGGTAACTCGTCTAACTCATCATCGGATGGTATTGGCAACTCAGCCCACATCACAGGGTCCATAAATCACATGAGGTGACTTTGGTCATTTTTGACCCACCCCATCGTGAAATGTGAAGTTTGGCTGCAAATCTCACGTGAGATTTTTATAAATTGGTCTCTTAGCGGGTGCGTGCACTGGTGACTTTCGTTTGTCGCCGTGACAAAAAAGTTTCTGTCACGTCTCCAACGCGAACTGAAGATACTATCGCGGGTGACAAAAGTCACCAGTGCGCGCCTCCTCTTAATAGATTTTTGTTTATGCCCTGAAAATGTTTGACTGACCGGCAACGCTTTGGCGGCAGTTCTACTTGTCTATTGGACTGCAATAAAAATAGAAATAAGTAACATGTAGAACAAAGTCTTTTTTTGCGCTAATAGATATAAAATTTGCTCAAAACTTGAATTAATTTGATAATTTGTGTCATGCAATAGAAATAAATCAGTAATTGTTTTTCAAATCTCCAGGTAGTCATGGTCCTGGCGGCCACCAATTTCCCGTGGGACATCGACGAGGCGCTCCGGAGAAGGCTCGAGAAGCGCATCTACATTCCCCTCCCCACGCAGGAGGGGCGGGAGGCTTTGCTGGCCATCAATCTGAAGGAGGTCAAGGTCGACCCCGAGGTGGATCTGTGCTCTATAGCCAAGAAGCTTGACGGGTATTCTGGAGCTGATATCACTAATGTTTGCAGGTCAGTATTGAGTTTTCCTAGTGCAAAGTGTATCCTTAAATAATCTATATACTCTATACTAATAATAAGACTGTAGAAGAAGTCGTCTGTAACTTATAAATTAAAAGAAACTACCAAGTCGAGAGGATAAAGGACACTGAAAAATGTCTGTATGTATGTATGTCCGGATTTAACTCGAAAACTACTAATCAGATTGCAACAAAATTTGGTATTGGGGTAATTTAGAGCACTGGACAACATATAGGCTACTTTTTATCCCGAAAAAACGCATAGTTCCCGCAGGAACGCTATCCCGAATTCCACGCGGATGAAGTCGCGGGCAGAAGCTAGTTTATATTTTAGATGCGGAAGTAACTGTCCGTCTGTTACCTCTTCAAGCTTCAACCGCTGCACCGATTAAGATGAAATTGGGTATGGAGATAGTTGGAGTCCCGGGGAAGGGTATAAGCTACTTTTTATCCCGGAAAAACGCATAGTTCCCGTGGGAAGGCGATGACCGAATTCCGTGCGGGCGAAGATAAATGACGTGTGAGCACAGATGATGGCCTATGTATGAACTATTTGAATTTTGTGTTTGTAACAATAAGATTATTTTTTAAATCATCAAAGCCAAGGATGAACCTACTTCTAACTCTTAATGTTGTCTTCCTTCAACAGAGACGCGTCAATGATGTCAATGCGTCGCAAGATCGCCGGCCTCAAGCCCGAGCAGATCAAGCAGCTTGCCAAGGAAGAACTCGACCTTCCAGTCACCAAACAGGACTTCCTGGAGGCTCTCCACAAGTGCAATAAGTCCGTCTCTAAAGGCGACATACAAAAGTACCTGTCTTGGATGTCGGAGTTCGGCTCCTCTTGATCATAGTGCTGAGTGCCAGAAATACAAGCAGCCAGTTTAGCTCACTTGAATGAGCACCGTATTCCTGCTCACTCACTAGTTGGCGCCACTATCTATAAAGGTGTTGACTGTCAACTGTCAATGTCAGTTTCATTTTCTACAATAGTGTCAATGGGGGTTGCATACAGCAACCCGTCTTCCAAGATGATTGACGTTTGTTGAGCTTCCCAATTTTACTTGGTTTATCTTTTCTACCGTACATTTGTCATTATTACCGTACACTGCTCGGCCTGTAGGGCAATTACTTGACATTGGCGAAATTCTCTTGCACATAGCCAGCTAAGCTATTACTTAAAAGAGATGAAGATAGTGTCAATGTCACTGTGACATTTGACGTTTCGGAGACCTCAGTGTTGCCATTTTAGCGTGTTATGGCACATGATGTGCTAAATTGGCAACAACTTAGGACTCGAGCGCCTTAAGGGAATTCACTCGCGGTGCCCTCATTGGATAGAAAATATTTTATAAGTTGCTCTGACACTGTTATATGGTGTCGGTAGAAAAGGAATCCTCTTTAGGACCAGTAAAGGTTAGAGCCGTTAGGTGTCTATCCTTATAGATCGTGGGAGGGTAACTAACAAATTAACTACAACTAAACTGGTATACAACCTTGAAGTGAGCTAGACTGATGTGAACGTTAGACCGTTCAGTAACATTCGTGTGTAACACAACCAGTTTCAGTTACTACTCAAAAATGTAATTCAAATATTTTTGAAGTAAAAAAGAATTGGTCGATTGAAAGAAGTTCTGCCTTATTAACTCATAGATTTAAGCTATTGGAGCAACGTTAGGACTGTTTCAGTATTAATAAATGAAGGTATAAAATATATAGTGGCATATCTAAATTTTTAATTGTAAGCGTCAGTAAAAAGTAGGAATTATTTTATGATCAGGATGACATTCCGGTTTGAACTTGAGACTTCAGCGCATTTTAACGACTAGCAAATGAAACTATTTTTACAAGATTGATACAATAGAATAATAGCACAAAGATAAGTTGATGTCAAAATTCTAATGACCTTTTTGAATGGGTTCGATTTTGGGTTAACACTAACCATGTAAGTAGTGGTCTGGAATTGCTATAAATTCAGCTTTAGCACGCATCTAAACATGGGGCAATTGTATTACGTGTGTGGCGTGCTCATGCACTGCTGTGGAAGTAACTATCTACCTACATTTTGATAGCGTTTTTGTACCTAACTGAATGTGAATCTCCAAATCAGTCTAATTGTTACTGACTGAGTTCGTCGTCGGCTTTGGCAACCCCAAGTAAAATAAAATGGCTAAAGATTTCGTCTGACAGATCTGTAACTTCAAATTTGTTTTATTTTAAATCCGTGATCTTTGTACTTAAATTAGGTTAAATTCGAGATTCGTTTACAATATAAGAAATAAATATATGCCATAACTAATTTATGTATACTTTTGATAGATTTATATTAGAAAAAATCATTACTTACGTCATATAAGGTATGAAATATATATTTGGCATTTATTAATAATTTAGCTCAACTAAAATATAGTATTGTGTTCGAGTAATTTTAAATCTAGTTTGTATGACCGTCGGTATTTGTGTACAGTCGAGTTCATTAATATGTGTACACTTTTGGACCTTATTACAACGTGTTAAGGTGCAAATGTGTGTATATATTGACGAACTCGACTGTACATACGTGACAATACCCCGCATCCACCTGCATGCATGTGCCTAATGCTTTTAATATTACATTTCTGACATGTTTTTAACTACCGTAATTTTAGATTGTTGTTTTGTTGTTCTTTTAACTTTAAAATAAAGTAATGGAAAAAAAAGAAATTAAATTTAGAATAATCATAATAATGTTGTGGGCTATAGGGCTAAGGGTTCCAAATCTTCACTCTGCGTCAGTGGAATCGAACCCCTATAGTAGCAGATTCCTAAACCGAAATACGACATTTGCTCAAGCGCGGATCCAGGGCTTGCTGTACAGACGCTGTAGTATAGTGATGGGGCTAAGGAGCGTCCCAATTCTCAATAAGCCATTTTTGATAAAATCGATTTGTACCGACGATTGTTTTAAATGTAAATAATATAATGTGACATAATTTAAATACGTTCGTAAGCTATAAAAAATGTGAATATGACAAGGAAAGTTAAATAATTGCTTTTTATGTATCTTATTTACCTTGTATATAAATATTCGATTTCTATCGTCTTATGAAAATGTGATGAAATCGAAACAGATGATTTTGCCTCATTTCTAGTTTTTAAAAGTAAACGATATAGGACGTAATCTGATTACAATGTCAGAAGTTGTTTCATTTATATGAAGATGAGTAATAATACGTTTTTAGGTTCTATGGGGGTCTCCAGCTGTCTCATTTCGGTTTGAAAATCTATCCTACTATAGTAGTCCCATTTCGTAATATCAACTTGGAAAGGAAATCCTATTTTTTCCATTCAAAATCTGAAAGCCGACATTTGTGGAAATTGCAAAAGGAATTCGAACTGTAACATAAATAAACACTTTTATCACAAGACCTAAGATCGTATGAATTAAATGTATTATTGGATTTGATGTGCGCCGAGAGGTGTAGGCGTCGCGTCCGGTGTTTCATACAGAAGTTTACAGAACAGAGACGGCAAGTTTTATCCAATATTAAAGAACGAAAATCTATTTTTCCATCAATGTTAACAAATCTAGCGTTAAAAATACACGAAATAAAAGGATTCGAATATTTTATTGTTTTTGATTTATATTTCCTGAATGAATCAAGTCACTGAACTGAATTGCAAAAGGAAGTACCTACACAATAGATACAATCCAGTAAAATATACACTTTACTCATAATAACGAAGAAGGTATAACCTACCCACAGAAAAGATTTTCGTCTTTGACTCGACCGTACCTACTGTGCGTAGATACCAACCGGCTGGCACCGAAAAACAAATTGAAACATTTCCTATTCGTGTGCATTGAGTTACTGAGTAACTCGTAGTCCAGGGTTAGACGATTGGTATTTCATAAATCGAGATTAACGCCACATTGATGGCAAAGCTGTGTGCGTAGCCGTGCTAAGTATAAGATTTATTACTATACTAGCCGATGCACGCGACTTCGTCCCGCGTAGAATTAGAATTGGCGTACCTACTTACCCGATGATACTTACTATACCCAACAATACATAGAGATGGTTAAATAGTTATAGAAGTATTGAAAATCTGTTTTGACTTGTGGAAAACCCGTTCCCGTGGAAATATCGGGATAAAAAGTATCCTATGTTATTCCCGGGGTCTCAAACAATCTCCATACATCATTCAAATTGGTCCAATCGTTTCTACGTGAAGGAAGAACAAACAAACACACTTCACGTGCATAATATTATTATGCCTATATCTTGGGACATTTCACACAAGTTGACCCAGAATAGGGGGGACGTCTGCAATTAAAAAATTGTGCTAAATAGTGTGCAAGTTAGTTCTGATGCTAGCCTACCTACCCATCCTACATAAAAAAACGAATAGTGGAATTTTCCCACGCTCGATTTTTTTAACTCGATTATTTTATCATCGATTACAAAATTGTAATAGGGAACTAACTTGTATCATAGACAAAGATGACTTTACTTTGACAACATCACGTATGCCTGGCACAGGTTATGTACTTCTTAATGCCAACAAATTAAACTCAAAACCTAAATGCCATATCCATACATAATAAATTTAATGTACTATTTTATATTTCATATAAATAAATTAATAAATATTATTTTATTTCTAATTTACAAGAATTTTGATTACTTTTTTCCATCACATTTGAAAATAATTCTCACAAGAGTGAAAAATGCTGACAGTTTTAATTCCATATGGGCTTTGTAACTATTTTTAATGAACTTTTTATAAAGTTTAAAAAGAAACATTAAAAGAAAAAATATTTATTCAATCTTAGATTGTGAAGATAGCCACAAACGAATTGGCGCCAGCGGAACTTGTCACAAGCTCAAACTTGTGAGGTTGGCAATACTGTTGTAACTACGTGGTCGCAAGAGTACGAAAATGTAAACATGCGCCATCAATTTTCGATATATTTTCATAATTCGAGTTATAATATCTACTTTGTAGTTTAATAGAGATAATTTTAGACCTTAAAATCAAGAAATGCTGTTAAATTTGTCATTGTGAACGCCGATTTATCATCCAATTTATTGCCCGTAACCGTAGTGAATATAGGTAGAAGCGTCGTCAAGCGCTGTAGAATTTCAAGTCCGTTTAATGGCGGACGCCAATAATTTGGTAGTTTCGTGATTCTATTGTTCTGTTTTCAAGTATTTCAAGCTATATTAGGTTTGGGAATGAGTTTTGTAATTAGTGATTGTACACGAAGTGTTTAAAACGTGAAAGTGCTATGAAATGGTCTGTTTTAACGTGACAAAAGCGCTTGCTAGCTATGTAACCTTTTCCCTAACCTCGTTTACGCCAATGGAGTAGATATGTGATCGATGTGTGTGCGTCGGTGAACGATTTTTCGTCCGTATCGCGTTGCTCTGTGCGAAGTTAATCGGCTTATTAGTGATGGAAGTGTCCGCGTCGCGGTTTTGCAATCCGACGCCCGATTTCGACGTAACGTAAGCGAGCCGGTCGATCGCCAGAGTAGAGTGTAAGCAGGCGGCCGTCCGCCACCAGCCGACATGGCTGCGACGCAGGCGGAGTCCCAGCGTAGTGATACGAACGTAGATCAGAGCCCATCGGAGCAGCTCAGTGAATCTCGGAACGCTCTATTACAGAACGGGACCGACAAGTCCGTCGGGCGCGTTCCGCCCGATGGCGTCGTGAACACAAAGAGTAAATCGCCGATGTCAGGCGAGCCGGGGCCGCCGCGTGACGGCGGCGAGGCGCCGGGGCACGACCGGATCGTGGACCGGCCGCCGGCGGACCCGTACAACCAGTATAGGTATCCGGAGGGCGCGGATCCTTACTACGGGCAGAGGCCGGGGTTCGGCGGGAAACCGCGAGGTCCGCCGCCGCAGCAGCGGTTTTTCCCGGGGCAGCCGACGTCGCAGGCGCCGGGCCCGACGCCGACGCTGAACTCGTTGCTGCAGGCGAGCGGCGGCGCGCCCCCGCCCCCGCACCGGTACCCGAACAGCTACGAGCAGCCGCCGGCGGGCTACGGGCCCGCGCCGCCCTGGCCCCCACCGAGGCCTATGCCCTACAACCCTCAAACAAACCCCTACAGAAATTCAACGGTGAGTATAATTATATCATAAGATAAGCTATCACTATCAGCATGCTGCATTATGCAGAATGAAAAACTGTAGATGTAGAAGAGTGCTGAATTGTTCTAAAACTAGTAGCAAGACATCACTTTTTATAAACTACAGAAACTTCCAATATTCAATTGATTTATAAGCAATATAGATTCTTGATAAGATGATATTTATGCACCTGTTTTCTATAATTGATTCAAAGATTGTATTTTTTCAAGAATATCAAAATATTGTCATTTTTGTAATTCTTATACACTTTCCATACTGGAAGAGTTTAAGGAGATAGGAATGAGCTTTTACAATGACATGGAAGGTTTATGTAATTTAAAAAACAACACATATACATTTCTTCATCATAGAACATGTCACATCAGATTAAAAATCTAAATTGATGGCAAAGTTAATTCTATAATAAACTGGATAGAAAAGGATCTGTAGAGCATGTTGCACCATATTCTTTTTTTATCAGTGATTAATATTGGCTTATAAGATCACTTGTGTGTCAGTCCGTTCGTCTGTCACAGCCAATTCGCTCTGAAACTAGTGGACCGATTGAGTTGCAATTTGGTATGGTCGACGTCAAAGATATGTTTACACTTCTTCACTCTATTCCATTGTATTAAGGTCCAAGTGTAAATATCTCTTTGACGTTGACTGTACATAAATGTAATTTAGTGACCCAAAGATGCATGTGAAATGAAAATAAATGAATTTTAAACATAGACCCCTTTTTGTGGGTAACTATATTGTGTGGCATATCAAATAAGAGCACTTCTTGTGAGGGTCTCAAAGGTTTATTCAAAAGTTCAAAAGGTTATTGGTTTTTAAGTAATTAAAAAAAATTGTCGAAAAATGACCATTCCCCCCTTGATCTGAAACTACAGAGCCTAAAACTTTGATACAATTATGGATGATATATCTGCACCTATAGATTACATTAAAAAACCTATGTATTTGAAATAATATAGAAAATAATCAAACAACGGAACCCTCTCCAGGCGAGTTTAACTCGCTTCTTGGTCATTTTTTTTAACTAAATAATTCTAACGAAATATGATTGTGAACGTCTAAGTTTTACTTACGTGCGAAATTAAATTTGAATTCATGAGCTTTTCGGTGAAGGTAAACATCGTGAGGAAACCTGCACGCATCTGCGATGTAATTCAAAGATGTGTGTGAAGTCCCCAATCCGCACTGGGCCCGCGTGGGGACCATAGCCCAAACCCTCTCATGATGAGGGGAGGCCTGTGCCCAACAGTGGGACGCAAATAGGCTGTAGTAGTATGATTGTGAACGAACAAGAGCATTGCAGAGGTCTGGTTGCTAAATTTGAATAGTCTATAACATATGATTGAGTAAATCTGCAATTGGCCTAATGAATGATGATGTTTTAGTTTACTATTGCAAGCTATTAACTTGCAAGACAACCTGAAGTTTTTTGTTGTAAATAATAAGTGTAAACAGCCCAGCCTCTCTGCACAGTATTAGTCGGTACATATGGACTGTTTGAATGATAATCAACTGCATCCAAACTGCACAGCTCTCACAGAAATTGCACTTTGGTTGCAGTCCGTCTGTACCGACCCTAAGCACTAGCAGAAATTACTTTTTGTCAGTCAATCAATAAATATTTTTTTATTTGTGAAAAGAAGGTTCAAACATTGGTGTTTAGTTTAGCTTTAAGAATCACTATGGTTCACCTTGGACGGGATACAAACGTCTACAGATTCAGTTTTATCAGATAAACATTTTTGTTTTCTCTACAGGTCACATTTCACAATCGATGCTCATGAAATTTCATGACCAGGTTCCATTTTATATAGATTGTTTTTGTTAATTTAGGGCCCTCATATGGATTCTGCAGAGAATGTCAAAACGTCACAGCGCTCAAACTTGTATAAACTATGCAGCCATTTAAAGTTCAGTTTCAATCCATTGCTTTCCAAATAAGGCTCCAGTTATTGGAAATTTTTCGAAAAGGTGGAACTATGGGCTTCAAAATAAAAATATACTGTTTTAAGCTAGGTATGCAATAAATTTACTCATAAGGTCTGCAGTTCTCAGTCACTGTATGGTTCTATTTCGTAAGGAACAAAAATGACAATTTGAGTTGAGCGACATGGAAACCAAGTGGTGATTACAATTTAACTGCAGAGTATTTTTCTTAAATATCAAGTCTTTGAAAATAGTGTCATGTGTTAATTTATGACTTCCATTGATCTATTATAAGTAAGGATTCACAATCAGCCGAAGAAAAATGGCCCGTCAAAATAGGTGCCTGAAGAACTCGGGCACCAGTTTGGCGCTCAATAAATTTGACACTTAAGTCTTATAGTGCTAGGTTTAGTTTTGTATAAAATATTTATCTTGACACATATTATAAAGAGGCGTTTTTAGCATGTTGGAACGTATTTTCTAATGTCAGTTTGTTCCATATATTTTAAATGTTAGGCACTGTTCGTCCATATGTTATTATAGGTCAATGCTTCCAAAGAGTTTTCTTCTATTGGCAGTGTGCTCGTGGAAGTTCATGAAAACCATGGAAGTCTTACTAATATAAGTGGAACAACCACTGTGACCAAAATTTGTGCCAAGTGCATGTAAAATGCTTGTAAGGAATCTTTAGATAGATATAATAGATGCCTTGGATGACATTATGGAATGCCATGGAAGTAGGAACACTGAATAAGAATAAGAATAAGAATGGTTTATTCGGCGTAAAAATAAAATAAATACACTATTAAAAAAAACAGCATAAATAACGATCAGCCGAAAGGGCTGGACAGCTCAGCATGATGCTGTGGCTAGGAGCCACAACGCTGATTTTCAGCTGCAGCCTAAAATTAAAAATTACAAAAGAATACTTAGTTCTAATTAACAGCAAGTAAAATTACAAAACAATATCGAATGTAATCTAAAAGAACACAACGGGACTCGGGAGTCACATCAAATTAAAACTAAAATTCTTAAAACATATAGGTATGTATTGTAATATAATATTCTATAGTCATTTATATGCGTGTATTTAACATGCAAAATACTTGAAAATATAAATATAGTTCATTGTGTGGAAATGTACGAAGATGAAGTTATATTAGGTAATTGGTACATAAATCTTTTTGTTTAAATAAAATAAATTCTTTAAGCTTTTTTCTAAAAGTAGCGATTGAGGTAGTAATGTTACGGATAGGTGGAGGCAAGTTATTCCATATTTTTGAAGCTGTATACCTAAAGCAACCTTTGTACGCGTTCGTTCTATGGCTCTGGATAGCAAGGAGGTTAAGTCGGGATCCTGAAGACCAGTTTATGTTCTCCAATAAGTACGGAGGTTTACTGTGCTTTATAATACCGAAAAGAAGAGTGGCTAGATGGATGTAACGACGGGATGACATATTTAGCATGTTGGATCTGTTAATATACAGGGATATGTAGCTTCTAGGTGGGATTTCGTAACAAAACCTTGCACAGGCATTTTGCACTCTGGAACTACCACTGTAACTCAAATATGTCCCAGGGGCGTAAAAGAAAACTTACTGTACAAAAGGCGGACTTAATACCTCGAGGCATTCTCTACCAGTCAATCTTTAGGCAAAGCAGAAAATGGTTAGGGGCAGTGCCAAAAAAAACCCAACATAACTGAATATACTTAGATACTAGCATAGAACAAACATACTTATTTAGAAATATACATACTTATACTAAATACACCTACATAATTATACTTACATAAGTACATTGACACAGAAGTTATTTTTTAAATTACAATTTACATAATATTACCTAATGAAGATCACTATAATCCTCCTCACCAGTTGGTACCACTGTTCCCTGCTTCTATGAGGTGATGGCTGTCAAAGGTGTGGTCAAAGTTGTCATTCCATACAATAGTGTCAATGTCAATGTGGCAATTGAATTTTCGTAGACCTCAGTGTTTCCAATCTAGGTTATAACATGGCATATAATGTGCTAAATCCGAGACGTGGGCGCTTACGATGGGTCTCATAAGAAGGCTCAAAGTCACTCAGAGGGCAATGGAAAGGGCTATGCTCGGGGTTTCTCTGCGTGATAGAATCAGAAATGAGGATATCCGCAGTAGAACTGGGGTCACCGACATAGCCCGAAGAATTGCGAACCTTAAGTGGCAGTGGGCGGGGCACATTGCTCGCAGGACTGATGGCCGATCGGGCCGGAAAGTTCTCGAGTGGCGTCCGCGAACCGGGAGACGAGCTTCATGGAGCGACGACCTCGTGAAGGTCGCGGGAAACCGGTGGAAGCAAGTAGCACAGGACCGGTCTGAGTGGCGAGCTTTGGGGGAGGCCTATGTCCAGCAGTGGACGTCTTTCGGCTGAAATGATGATGATGATGATGAATGTGCTAGATTGGCAACACTGCACCTCATAGCGGCGGCCTGCATATGCCTATTTGGCTTATTCTCTTTGAGTCTAAAATTAGTAAAACATTTTACATATTAGCAGTACATAACTTATTGTCAGTGTTCCTGCGTACCCCTAAAGCCTGGGTCACACCGAATGCGTCTGCGGCGCATCTGCATTCGCAGCAGAATTCATACATGTGCATACGAGCCGCAGACGAGCTGTAGACGACCTCTAGTCGAGACGCAGCGCAGACGCGCCGCAGACGCATTCGGTGTGACCCGGGCTTCAATATCCCTGCTGTGGCTGCTGCTGTGCAGTAGTAATGGAATTTATTTTAATAGATTTCTAGCCATTTTCTTCAAACAAGAAAGCCTTTCTTGTATCCTTTCCCTGGATTGCTTATTTTTATCTTATTGATTTTCACAAAAATATTTATTTTCAAATGAAAAAAAGGCCAAGTCAAACTATCACGGTTCATGAGATACAGCCTGGTGACAGACGGACAGCGGAGTCTTAGTAATAGGGTCCCGTTTTATCCGTTGGGTACCGAACCCAAAAAATGATCCCTGTTGTTTCAACAATCCAATTAAAGGATCCACCGCGGCAGACGGCAACAACAGTGACAACAACTTCTTGACAGATCGTTTTATAGATATGTATGATCACCTTGTTCCCTTCCATATATCTGATGGCGACTGCCTGCACTGTGTGTAGAACTGGAGATGGAGTACAAATACCTATGTAATTGACAAATACAGCCAAGTGCCGGGGTATCAGTCAGGGAAGAAGAAAGTAAAGTTGTGAATCAACAAAATGAACAGCAAAAATGCTTCACTTTTTGATAGAAGCTATCTTTTGTCATAACTGGCTGCGGCATGTCGGTCGAGGAAGCGAAAGAAAAAAAAAACACCGTGAAGGTATAACAAAGCGGGCCGTTGCTTTTGGTGAGATATAAAAACGAAAGCGCACGCTGATAGTGAAAGTTTGATGTGTAGGCAAATATTACTCGCTTCTAGGCGGAGATTTGTGCTTTCGCCTCAGCTCCGAAAGGGGTTAAAGCTAACCGAAACACGAGGGTTCTCCGTCGCTCCGCCTGTCCTGCACTCTTCGTACATACATTATGTAGAGCCAACACCGTTGGGACGTGTGTTTGACGGTGCCAGCGTGAATGGATGCTCAGGCCTTGACATCTGACACATGTACCCATCTATCCCAACTTGTAGTTGAAAGAGATTCCGTTTTATTCCGCGTTTAGAAGATAGCTTTATAGGTAGGTACGTTGTAGCGTTTCATCTGGATTGTTGTTTCACGCGCCTCAATCCCGTCTATTTATAAAGTTACTTATGTCTTAATAAATCTGTTCTTCTATATCTAAGTTCAGTAGGTAGGTACCTTTCGGAGAAAACTCCGGCGTAACGTAACATCAATTGGCAAACAAAGTTGTAACGAATTTCGCAAAAGCCATTTCAAGTTGAAATCCTCGGGAGTTGGAATCGAACGATTTACTGGCGGCCATAAAACAATGCATCGAGCACGTGTCTGTTTACACTTTCGAGTTCACATTCAAGGTCGTACGCATTTGTAAAGGATGTACTTGTGTAGGCTGGCCGGTGAACAAATACCGGTTACGTAACATTGTCCCACTTCCCACGATAATGGATAATCCTCCGTCAGTCACTGCTACTGCTATCGGACTAATTGTTTCTGAAGTACCTACCTATCTGTCTGTGGGTTTTATTTTCTTAATACCTATGTGTGTGATTAGTTTGATGCACCTCGAACCCGTGGATGTTTGTTGTAGTTGTGGCAGATACTACTACTGTACAGTATAGCTTGAAGTTGATGAACAATCTTTCGTGTCCACACTTGCTTCTTTTTTGTAGTTTTGTGATATCTGTCAATGGGGGCTATCGCGTGTGATTTTGCCACTAGGGGCGCTAGTGTCGCGTGAGGTCCAATAACATTCAGTTTTCACTGGTTTTGGCGGGCTTCGTGATATAAATCATAATTTCTTTAATTTACCTGTTGAAAAGTGATCTTCTTCGTGAAATTATCGCAAATATGGATTATTTGGCTATAAATGTTAACGCTTTGAAAAAAAATTCTTTTTTCCAAATTAAACGGAACTGCACAACATTGCGGCATAGCTGCTCGATATGATGATAGTTATTTATAGTTAATAAACTTAATAAGATTCAAGATTGAAAAGTTTGTTTCGGCGCCGATCTTATAAAGTCGCCTTTGACAGCTATACCTCTGGACCTCAGTCTACAGTGGCGCCAACTGGTGAGCAAAGAAACGATAGTCCCCATTCCTCACTGTTATTTAGTTAGACAAATAGGTACACCATTTTACCATCTTCACATCTGTCGATTGTTTCGGTTCTTTCTTTGACAAAGAGTCTATTTGTTCTCAGTTTCACAAATGTCACAACAGTAGCGTGTGAGATCGTGACTGCACGTTCGGAATTCCAAAGAGTGGTTAATAATTGAAGGAGTGTATTGTCATTGAAATCGGTGTGACGTTACGCTGATAATTTATGAATGGGCAGCAACGCGGAATTAGTCATTTATCTCGCTATGTCGTTTACTCACAATCGTATTAGATAGTTGGTTGTCGATAAGGAGACACGTGGTTGCGGGGTCGTCGACCTTACATACTCGTGTTCGCCGACAGCTCGGTAATAATAATAAAATGTTTCCGTGCGACTGGTTCAAGGGCGAGCCGCTGATATCGGCACCCGCTATATTTAGATTTAGCTGTGTATTGTGGATACGTATCGTTACCTACACTCGTCTTCTATTTTAAGTATATTGAATACCTACTTCCCTCGGTTACTGAGAAAGAAAATGTTATAGGTAGGTACTCACCTATAACATTTTCAACATTTCTATTGATCTTCCTTTCTTTATATTTGCAATCCATCTGCGATTAAGTCTACTGTGGTTTCTACACGAACATGAAGATATAGCAGAACACAATTTAGAAGGCGCGCAGCGAAGCACTTGAGCCGTTGACGCAGAGTCTGTTATTGCTTAATCCGCGCGCCTTCTAAGTTGTGTCGTGCTATACAAAATTCTCTCAAATGCGTACTAATGTAATGTATGGTAGTAACACATACTGAACAGCGCGCGGCCAATTTCTGTTCGTATCGCCGTATGCTCAGTCGATAGCGAGGCATTACCTTAGATCTCCCTTTTACAAATTAGCAGACTGAAGCGATAGATTTCCTATTCTCCCCGTATTTAGGGCAATACGTGGCCTGTGCTGTGCGTAGTGCAGACCGAGTAAATTTCGCTCTCACTTTCGTATCGCAATAGAGGCGGTGTGTACATGAAAACGAGATGAATGGGCCGACGGGGTCCGTTCGTTCGAGAATTCCGTGATGTGGATTTCGTAAAATCAATGCGAACCGTCTCGGGCTCGGCCGATAATCGTGTCATTGTTGTGCCTGGGTAATGGGGACGGCTTCGATCGTCTACCGCGACCGCACTGGGTCAATGACCGGATAACTGCTTTCATGTAGGTATGTATTATAATTTCACTAGCGCACACCGTTAATTGATTATGCTTAGGAGTGATTTAGGTGAAACACCTGCGCGGTTCCAGCGCGAATATCATTCATTATGTTAGTGCCAGTAGTAGTGTTAGGTACAGTTCTATCTTGAGTACATGCACGCAGTTGTGTTTAGAAATAAATGTTTTGGAATATCGCGCCGAAGTATTATTGTTCAAGCGTTGCACCGGCAGTGTCGTCACTGTGCGGCTATAAATCTCGTCTCGAAGTATACAACAACATCGAGCACCTTGCATCATCGCAATTCGTATTGGCGAAGAGAGACGTCACTCGGCACGTCACAAGCTTGCATTCATTCATTCATACAATATGTTGAATGTTGTAATGGGGTCGTTAACCGTTGTGACGTCACAATTGCCGGCTCCCTTCGCAACCGGCAAGTCGAAATCAAAACTGCGGATTAATAACAACGAGGGAGGTCTCTAGGTCAAGCATATTATCACTGGGGCTATTGAATTAATGAACCGATAAGAATGACTCGTGGCACTACAAAATTACATTTATGTAACAAATAGAACGAGGAGTAATAACTACCAAGTGTGTTATTAGGTCATAGATGTTACGTGGGTACCACTCATTTATGCTTATTTGTACTGCCAATGTAAAAATAAGTACCTATTTACATTTCAGCCAATGCATGGTATTGAAAGCGTTTTATAAATGAGATGTTCATGAGCCTATGATAGAGTTGATGTGCAACAAGAAATAACGACAAGCATAAAAGGAGAATCAGAGGTAACTAGTTCTAGTTCAACTGGTTTTGCACATACCTACACTACAAGTGTTTCATAATTCTGTATGCAATGAGATAAGTAGTCAAAGAGACGACTAGGTTAAAATGGATCAGAAATATCGCAGAGCGTTCAGCGTCCAATCGTTTTGAGCAAAACCCTCATAATTTTTTACATTTCGCTGAGGGATTTCTATGTCGAATGTAGACGAATGGTGGCATACCGTATCCAGCGAGGGGTGAATATTTCTTTAATCCATGAGTTGTCGGTAGGTTAGGTACCTACATAACGGGGCGCGCGTCTATACATAGAATATATCTACATTGAAAGGTCACGACCGCCACTCTTTGTATCTACCTACTCCAGATAGCATGTACCTATAGGGAGTTCTTTATTGAACCGTCTTGGGTGAAAAGGGGTCGCTTTATTAGGTCAGTAACACTTGTAATTCGTTTGTTTACACTTGTGGCGTTGTGCATTTGGTATTGAGCGTTTATAACGTCATTTAATCATACAAGTGGTTCTCTTTAAGGTGATTTTTAATGTCTTTTAACATCGGCTTGATTGATTTAACTCTGAATGTAACTCAGCCCGACCACTAATGGCTAAGGCCCAAGTCACACCGAATGCGTCTGTGGCTCGCCAACAGCTCGCCTGCATCTGTAGAACAGCATCATTACTTCTCGTGACCTGTCACACCGCTTGCGAGACGCGCCGCTGATAGACGCATTCGGTGTGACACGGGCTTAAGCGTGTTATCGAATACGGGAAACTGCACTTGATTTCCCCGAACTACTTCAGACCTCGCGCGATAACTAGCGCTTCAGCGGATTGTTGTTTTCCATGTATACTAGTCAAATGGAATAGTAAACAAAGAATGTGTCGTGAAAGATTAGAGTGCTAGCCACCTGTTGCCACACCGCCGCAGCACCCAGTTGCCGCGAGCTTGACATTCACGGGCGCTCGTGACGGCGCAGACCGAAATAACTTGCCGTAACCGACCGCATAACACGACGTAATGCTCTTTCTATTTATAGAGTCTTATAATTAAATACACAGACATTTGTATTTACCAACCGCCAGGCTGTGACGCCATCGCAGATCGCAATTCTAACGCGCGCGGAACATTTCTACCACCGCTGAGCTGCAAAAGGAATAAGGTTCAATGCGAGTGGTTTTCCTATTTCTGTCAGACAGTGTGATTCACTCGCACTTTTTTTCCTAGCAGAGTAGTTCAATTTTTAACTTAAATGTAAAAAGAGTTTAACAAAAGCTTGGTGACATTCGCGTACCGTTACTTAAGGCACGCGTCGACGGAAGTCGAAACAGATGATTCGATGAATACGGTTTACGTCCCATTGTTGTAACTCAAACTCGTATAAAAAGTAAACCGGTCAGCAGACCTTTTATCGTTCCTCGCAGGAGCCGATGAAATTAAGTAATAATAGTAATAACAGTCAATCTCATTCATTTTCTCTTTTACTCGCAACAATATATGGGCTCCGGTTTTTTTGTAGATACGCAAAGGGATACCCCGTCGGCGTTTTATGTAAAGGAAGGCAAGGTTACACTCACACATTTACATAGTGGTGTGTCGGCGTAAGGTGCGTTTGTAGTGGAGGGAATCCCCAACTTTTTACAAACACAATCAAAGTTATGTAATGTTTGCTCGTATCCGCCGGCGCACGGCCTGCTACCGTTGTTTGTACGAATGCCGATGTTACACATAACTTGCCTCTTGTATTAGTCATAGGTCATTAACATTACCATTAAACGGTGTTTACATTTTCACATTCGAACCATTAAATTGCTTAACCTTGACTTGTGAATTTATCCGTCCTTCAATTCATTATTAGGTAGGTATGTAGATACAACTGAAAGTGTCGGATTATCTGTTCGTTTTTAACATTATCTCTACTTTGATTTGCTTTTATGTCCAATCTAAGTACATAACCAAAATAATATGTAAACTTATGTATAATCCTATGTCGGAAACAAGGATGACCCGCCGTGAACATGTCGATGCAGCACTGCCGGGGTAACGGATAGTTATTGTGTAATGTTTAGGCCGTCAGTTGGCAATGACATAATCGTGATGCAAAGTGGGTGAATGCGCCGCTTCCACCGCTTGGAATCCGGTCACATTCCTAACGGCCGCACTTGCACTCTAGTGCCTGATGCAATTGCACTTCGCGAGCTCCTCGCCAGATAACGTCGTTCACTTTGAAATTATAGCTGACTCCGTTTCCGTGCAATGACGATATGTAGAATTTCCCGTGTAAATTTCATGTCCTAGAGTCCGGTTCGCTGTCCTTTACCATTAAGTGAAGTGGAAACGACGAGTCAATAATGTTTAACAACAGTTCTATTATTGTTGATTAGTAGGTATAGTCTTCAAACAATGGGTTCGCCTCGATCACAATTAATTACTACCAAAGTTCGCACACCGCTGTTGTTGATGTTCTAAATTGTATATTGGTTCTTAGCACGTAATTCATCAGCCTCAAATTCATTAGGTACCGAACCATTCAACTTCACATTTCGCTGCAAAGTACCGCTTACCACATTCACTCCTCATTTTGCACTTAGAGATTCCTTGCTCTAAAGATAACTAACTTCTGTCTTCATTCCCTGAATAAACCTTTGAACGTAAACGAAGTGTAGCGTTGTAAAACTAAACTCAAAGACAAAGAATAACGAAAGGTTTAAAATTTAAATAATCGCTCAGGTAAGATAGCAAAAAAACTGATACCGACTTTTCACTCTCTTACTATATATAGAGTTGGTAACACCTAAGTCATAGTCGGCTACTTTATTTTGATATTTTTTCAAAAGGTAAAATGTTTTTTTCAACGCGCTGCCCAAATGTCTCCGACTCTCCGACTCGGTAGATATAGGTACGAATTCTGGGCTGGCTTTTTGCGAGGGTGAATAACCGGATTCTTATATCTTTCGTACCGTATTCTCCTGAATTCTGTATTTGTATTTCGTATCAAGAAGTTTTGTATTATCTATGTTATTTGTCTTTTACCTACTTTACTCTTGTTTCATAATGTGATCAACGCGTTTTCTGAGCTATATCTATATTATAGTAGGTACTATCCAATAGGTACGTTTGTATCTAGTTTAGGATTGTAAGAGACGGCTTAAACTGGGAATGCTAATAGAAAACCAAGAAGGATTCTCGCTTGACAGCGAGATTTTTCGCTTTGAAAAAATAATATGGAAGTCCGTGATAAAATTAATCCTTCCATTTTAAAACCACATTAGCACTCGCTTCGACTTAGAGGGATTCGTGGTCGGGACTAATTATAAGTGATTCTGTCCGTGCCGCCCCTTTTTCAACAAAAGCCTCCCTCCTACTGGTCCGACATTTATTAGACAAGTTCTTAACTTCGAGGCCAGAACGACAATGAATCAGATATGGAATGAGTATTCATTGAGTAATGCAGGTAGTTTTGCAGTGATGGTGCTACGTATAGTCACGCGTATAGGCATACGAGGAGGATGCGTGGAGGGCGTAGGTGCGCGGGCTGCGCACCTACCGCGGGTCAATTACTGCATAAATCAATACGGATGTCGCCCCGTGCCGTGGTTCTTTGTTCCAGCAGAGGAGATCCATGGCCCGTCTCAGCGGCTCCAGCGCCGGTAAACTCGCAGAGGTATCGCGGGGCCGGATGATTACTTATTAACGTAGGTGGAGGCTGGCTGGCAGGCACGGGCGGGCCGCACCAGCTCGCCGCCGATCGATGCCGCGGCGGCCAATAGCGCGCCGCCGCCCCCGGCTCTCCCCCTGCGCAACCCTCGCACCCCCGCGTCGCACCGTCCAACACCGCCCCCATAAATCATTGAATCCGCCATAAAACACCCCCGATGTTCGTAAAAATGAAACTAATTGCGGACACAATTCTCATATCTTCTAGTAAAATTACCTACATCCGAAAGCCCTCCCGGAATTTAGTAGTTGGAAGGCTTGCGGCTTCCACCTAAAACATTTATTGCGAACAAAGCCAACACCGCTCCCCGTCACTCTTTTGCCTCGTGCTCGGGTTCGTACGAATAATTGAATTTCCATCATAGAACAAAATGAAAACTGAAGCGGGCGACTTTGTTAGCGCAACGAATTATTTCGGACGTCAATTTATTAGACATGTTATCTAGTTGGTTACCTACGTTATATTACATTGGAACGTACATAATTGAAAGTAGACTTGTACATTATGGAAGAGGTCGTTGTGAATTGATAGGAAATAGATGAAACCTTTCCGATACGACACATCAAAAGGGATTTTGATGCGATTGCTCGGCGGCATTCCGGGTTTATAGGTTCTATGTATGTAGCTAGGATTACGTGGGATAGGTGCACCTCTATAGTGTGTAAGTAATTAACATTCTAGATCTGTGGCATGTTTTGGGATGATCCTTGCAAAACGATGTAGGTATATTCGTAACTGATTATATCATATTAGTCTTGCTTTATGTCAGCTCTTTTTTGAGAACAACATATGCAAACCAGATTAGCATCGATACTTTGATTTATAATTTAGAATATGCATACCACTTAAAAATCTAGTTCGTTTTCAAATGTGTTTTTATTTTGATCCAGCCACCGCGAGGTTTCGGCGGTCCTCCGTACGGCGCGGGCGCCCCGGGCGGTCCGCAGCAGCCCCCGGGCGCGTACGGCCCTCCGGGCTCATATCCTCAGCGGTACCCGCCGCCCCCGGGGCCCCAAGGGGCGCCCAACTCGCGACCGCCTTTTTCTCCGCATCAGGTTAGTAAAACATCTTCAATCTTCATACACATCGATAAATCTCTAACTGCCTGATCTGAAGAACAAATCTTGAGTCCTATCGAATTGTTGCGGATGTTGAACTCACTTACCTACATTGCGAGTGGACATGTTTTGATTCTTAGATACAAATAGACCAATTTATACTACATAGTATGCAACAAAGTCGCTTCCTGCTGTCTGTCCCTACTACCTATGTATGCTTAGATCTTTAAAACTACGCAACGGATTTTGGTGGGGTTTTTTTAATAGATAGAGTGATTCAAGAGGAAGGTTTTAGTAGGTATATAATAATTTGTTATAGTTCGGTCAATTCCCGCGGGAATGCTATAACCAAATTCCACGCGGACGAAGTCGCGGGCTGAAGCTAGTGTCAAATAAACACCCAAATCCATATCTACCCATTATTGTCTCATTTGTTGTTTGTTGGAACCATGAATAATTGGTTCTTCAATTAATGTTTTGTCAGCACTCATTTCTCTTTCTAAGTTGTAATGTTTTTTTTGCCTAATATCCAAATTGATTATTTTGATATGCTTTTGATGTTTTGAACGTAGGTATTCACGGCGATATCTATTGTCAACATCCAACCCACAGACACTTGCTTGTTACCAGTTCAAGTTGAGTCTTTCATAGAAAACTTGTTTTTTTTTAAATAAATAATCTAAAGAAAACCAATCATTGATTCAATTACATCAAACCCGCTACTGAACAGCTCATCTAATGTACATAACAATTATAGATATGACTTGTACATTCAACATCATAAATTATGTATAATTTGTTACTCTAAGCTATCGCTTGATCGATTACAATCGGCGCGGCGGTATGCAGATTATGCGACTATGTAATGTACATTAATACATTATGTGTGCGAGCCGCAGATTAGCTCTGATTGATGGCCGAGATACCTAACCATGATTGGGGTCAATGACCTAGGATACATTATGTATTCCTAGTCCTACGTTGGCATAATAACGGGTTAACGCCACTAGACGCCTTGTCAAAGACGATATTAATTACTTAATTACACATCGTATGTTAAATTAATTAAAGCCATTAAATTTAGCTATGTCACTCGTATTTGTCTAAGGTAGGATATGTAAACACATAACCTTCCTTAGACAAAAAACTTTTATCCCTGAAATGTGTCGGCATTAAGTACCTATGTGTTTTATACCTATAACAAATTAAGTACATAATACCCATACCTATCCTTGAAATTAAATTATTTTTCTCAAACATGCAATGAAATATTGATGTTACGTTCTTCTTACTAGCCTGGGAAGAATCACGTTTCAGGCGCAGCTAGACAATTGGTCTATAATGAAATTTCATACAAACGTTGCAGGCCTAGGCCGGCAACTCACTTTTTTTTAATTTCCATTTGATACATTTGTGACACAGCATCTTGGCATTCCGCCATTTAAAAAAAGCTACAAGTAATATTTACTCTATGGTTTGCTATGACATTCTGCCAATACAGCTATTAAAATATTTTTTCTCAAACATGCAATGAAATATTGATATTATGTTCTTCTTATTAGCCTGGGAAGTATCACGTTTCAGGCGTGGCTAGACAATTGGTCTATAATGAAATTTCATACAAACGTGAACGTGACACGTGACTCTAACAAAAAATAGCACTTTAAAGCTTAATATTTCACAAACGCATCACTTAATCAAAAAATGGTTCTAACAAACCTACAATATTTTTTTAAGACCTATTCAACGATATGCCGCACCATGGGGTACGCAAGAAAAAAACATTACATCCCCACTTTACGAGTAGGGGAGGTACCCTATAAAAAATATATTTTAAAATTTTATTGTACCACTTTGTCAGCGTAACTAATATGTATATTCATGCCAAATTACAGCTTTCTAGAACTAAGCATCTCCGAGCTATAGTGCGGACAGACAGACGGACGGACGGACATGGCGAAACTATAAGGGTTCCTTGTGGACTTCGGAACTCTAAAAAAGACAAAATATATTATGTATAAAATATTATTTTATTTATTTATTTCATTGCATGTTTGAGAAAAGCACTATACATACATCGGCGGGGAACGGAAGTTGTCGGCCTCGTAACTATCCTCGGCCTGCAACATCCTCCTTCCCGGCCTCTGTAGTAATGTACTATTGATAGAATACCGACATAGCACATGGTATCAATCAATCAATACATTTTTGTCTCGGCGGAAGTTATTTTAGATCTGTGCTAATTTACTTTAGAGTCTGAAAAAGTTGCCTATTGCATGTTCGTGTCTGATTCTTGCTTGTTACCTCTATTTAAGGCCATATGGATTTTAGGCAACTACTTTGAACTTTGATAGTTATTTATTGAAATGTATCAAAATAAACAAGTTTGGAAGTATTGGATTTTGTCATATTTATTAGATAAGAATAAGATAAAAATTAAAAATAATTCCGTTGGAATTGAATTCTATTTGATTACTTTAGCCATATTGTGTGCTGTGCGGTACGTTTTCAGACGGTAAGTCAGTGATGTTTTTTCTAGATTACTTGACGAATGGTCATTCTCACTGATGACCTCTACCTACTTAACATCATTCTGAATGACGACTACTTAACACATGCATATTCAGCACATGCGATGTGATGGTTATGTGGAGCTCTTACCTTAAAAATAGGTGCATTGATTAAACAACTGTCATTCTGATATCTCTCGCGTACTCTCGGGAACGCGTTAAGGCGCCTGTAGCCGTCGATGACCTTGGGCGTTCGAGCTAGATCCTCTCAATAATAACCGCGCCAAATACGCAAACGTAAATTACAACGATACCAATGGTTAATTTCGCCCGCTGTCTTAAGTCTACCGTGGCCCAGCGGTCCAAATTCATCATGACGTACATGAGAGCGCCCTCTTGCGCGGATTCAAATCACCGCTTAAAATATCTTTTTGTATATTTTTTTTATGAATTGAATACTTTTTTAATTAATTTACATGCTGAACATGGTACTAGTGATATTTAGATATTTTTAATGTTTTTTCGTATCAAAGTCGTAGTTTAAGAATATGCAATGCAATTAGGCATTATGCGTATGTAGGGTAAAACCCCGATTAATGACTACATACATTATAAAGTTCAAACAGCAGGAAAACTGGCCTGTCTGGAAAAAAAATCTTCATGGTTTTATTAATTATAATCATGATTTTTTAATGTCAAATATTCTTGAATAAAGTCATTGTTAAAATCCGATCATTCTGTACAATCTAAACATATATTCTGTACATCTAAATATACATGGTGGGTCAGAAAATATGGCAAATACCTAATTAACCCATAGTATCGGCTATCGATTCTAAGTATATTGTATAGGTAAACATATTTTGTATAGGATTCAGGCGTCGCTCACACAACCAATCCCATATACATTTTTTTTTTACCAACTCGAAAAAAAATTAAAGACCTATACAATATACTTAGAATCGATAGCCGATATGGTGGGTTAATTATTTGCCATATTTTCTGACCCACCGTGTATAAAACTCAAAGGTGACTGACTGACATAGTGATCTATCAACGCACAGCCCAAACCACTGGACGGATCGGGCTGAAATTTGGCATGCAGGTTCCTTAGGGAACGTATGGGAGCGCTAAGAGAGAATTTCCCGAAATTCCCACGGGAACGGGAAAAACGGGATCTTTCATTTTAATATTTCTGCGCATACGAAGTTGCGGGGAAAAGCTAGTTATCTATAAAAACATCAATTCAGATTCCTTTTCTAAGTTGGTGGACGTGAATTGGGCCATCGTCCACCTGGACGCAATCTGGATTAAGTGGACGCAAACTTGGTAAATCGCCTAATATGCCTATTTGTGTCGTTTTTTTGAAAACCACCAGATGTTTCGACCAAAACCGTAAGTTACGAGTATATTGAAAAGGACTATATAATCAATACATTACGTTCCTTTTATAATCAAAATTTCAATTAGAACATTTTTATTTTCACCTTCAAACTTGCCAACTCCACTAAGTGGACGCAAACAGGCGAAGCGACCCTACTTTTCTGGTTGAGTTCGGGATACCTACCAAGCTGGCAACAGCGCGCGCGACCGCGAGGTAAACAACACGAGTGCCGAAACTCGCAACGTCGCCTTGTTCACATCCACAACTTTCTGTATAATGCAATGAAGTTATAGAAAAATAACACGACTTCAAATCCAATATAAAAGTCAAATTTTTGAAACGAACTTTTCTACTTCTAGCTTTAGTAATCATGATAGTTTAGATATTTTTAAATTAATAAATAAAAATATTTAAAAATATTAAAAACGCCGCATAATTCAACAAAGCGCCTACGTTAATAAGCGCAGCAAATGTGTGTTGTGATACTTGTGATTATACACTAAGTAAGACATAGGTTTTTCGTCTAAAAGCTATTTATCATAAAAGTTAAGAAGGTCAAGCCCTAGATAAAATTCTGAAAAGTACTTGCAAAAAATTTGGCAACGCAGATTTTTTCCTAAGCGGAAAGAAATGGTTACATATAGGAGGATTAAGGATTTCTTAAATGACATCCATAGTACAAATCATTACATATAAGACGATATAAAATACCAGAAACACTAATTGACTATATTTGTGTTCCATATTCGTAAACTTTGCAGATGACTACTTGTTACAATTATAGAAAAATGGTTACAAAAACACCTCGATTTAGCATTTTTGCCTCACTACTCACCTTAACCGAACTCCACGCGGGTGAAGTCGCCGTCAGAAGCTAGTACCTGCTAGTAAAACAGAACTGAACCTAAACGGAAACCTAGATTGAAATTAAATTACCTAAATTTATTAATGTGTTCACTCCGCTGTTCTGTTTCTTTCTAAAGATAGTACATACCTTTGATAACTTTCCACATAGGAACTTTTTGTATACGTAAAGTGCCTCGGGTATTCTCTATCCTCATGGAGGCATTATTACACGATTCATATTTAAGCCCGGCGTAGTCGAAGGTTTTCTTAGAAGCGTCGAGCCGACGGCAACGGCGCGTCGGAGCCTCATCCACTCAGACGAACATAACGCTATATCATACTTAAGCTTCTGTGTCTAAACATCATAGGCATAGGCGCCAAGTTAGCTTGGCAAGGCACGCTCGAATGACGTAAGCCGCTTCGCGCGCTCGCTGACGTAAGCTCGTTGTGCAATGGAGGTACGCTCTGAAGCAGGGCTCTTTGGAGCGAATTCGTGTAGAAATCACGAGTTGAGAAACTGTTCGAATAGGCAGAAGCGCACGTTTGCATGTTTGGGGTAGTTCACTCTTTTATAGATAGGTATTTTCACATCCGTACGATCAGAGACTATGCTATGGTCATGGAATATTATCCAACATGATTGATTATACCTACATTCAAATACGAGTAACAGATCAGCTGGATTGACGTTAGCTTCGCGAATATAGAGATATACCTACTGTGATTCATTCATCGTTACTCACCCCTTTTATGTGCTCAAGCAATAAAAAATCGAAGAAGTTTTTCAAGCAATGCGGATACAGGTACTGAGGTAAACGTAGGTACCACGTGAATTTGTGGTGTTTTACATACAGTGGAGGACAATCATGCGTGTTCGTTTTAAACATATCGGTAGAAGGTGCGAAATATTTAGGTACTATCGAATAAACTGAGGGCTTAGTTTTTGTTTTATACATGTTGTTTTAATTTTTGTTTTATGTCTTCTGACGACAAAAAAAACACAATAGGTACCCATTATTTCCAAAAGTAAGATATTACGGATTTGGCATAAGTAAGACATTTTTCACATTAGCCTACACAGTGTCACACTACCTGTAGCACAGGCCTCTTATCACCAAAAATATTATACATTACATTGTAACTTGTATAGTAAACCGCACGCAGGCCCAGTGCGGATTAGGGACGTACCTTTGATTGTACACTCAGCTAGGCTATTACTTATTATGGTTCTGATTCCGAAAGCTCTGATAGTATAATAAAGATTCTTCCATATTCATTATGTCATCCACGTACATCATGATGTTATCGTAGAATTGATCATACCTAAAGAAAGACAGTCACACACAAAAGTCGCTGAATTCTTTCTTTCCTTCGCCGTTAGAGCTATACCAAATTCAAATCGCTTTCTTTTGACTATTGAGTTCGATTGGGCATTACTTGTAGATTGTAGAAGTCCTCATATTAGATTATTCTTCCTTCAGCCCAGTTTCAAGTGAATATCTGTTGATAAAGCTTCATATACGATGGATGATGCTCGCTTACTTTCTAATATTTAGACAGAAACGTGTAGCGCCCAACTGCGCTGTGCTGGGATGTCAGTGTATCGATTAATTTGGTTGTCAATTATCGCCCGATTATAAATATTCGATTATACTGCCGCTTCCGCTTCCTGGCTCACTTGAAAACAAACACAATTTTGGTGAAAATTGGTGTAATAGCAAACTAAAGCTTACAAAATTTCATTATGACTAGAGGAAGGAAGACACATTCCTTAAACAGCCACAGTTGGCGGAAAAAAGTATAGGGGCTTTTAGGAAGCAGGGGGACTTTCTTACAGGCAAGGCAACTAAACCACCACCACCACCACAACAAGAACAGCTGAAGTACTTCCCACAGTCGCGCACAGGAGGTCTCTTATCATGGAAATAAATGCGAACTAGAAATCATTTATTTGAGAAAATCATTTGGGTATACACTATCACGAGAGCATTTCGGATTATAGTTAGAGGAAACCTGCACGCATCTGTGAAGTAATTCGAGGATGTGTGTGAAGTTCCCAATCCGCACTGGGCCCGCGTGGGGACTAGCCCAAACCCTCTCATGATAGTCATGATGAGAGGAGGCCTGTGCCCAGCAGAATAGGCGGTTGAGGTGGTGGTGGTGGTGTGAGCCGGATTTGAACCCCGATCCTACCTACAGGCTAAACACGAGACCCACTTTCATCGTGTAGTAATCGGATCGGACCATGGAGTAAGTTGTAGCGTGGAGAGGGCGCGCGTCCCTGAACCTAAGATGGGTAGGTGGTTTCTTGAGTGCGCGCGGGTATTGCGGGTTGTGAGATACGGCCCGCATCCGGGTGCAATGAATGCGACGGTTTCAAGGGCGCGCCTCAGGTGATGACGTACGGCCCCCACCGCCACCCACCGGCTCCCGCGGGTGTTCCGGCACCCACCTAATAATGCACGTCTGCGCCCTGTCTGCCGCGTCCGCACCCGTTGCAACCTTGAGCACTCTTGGGGACACCTCGTCACAAAGAAAAAATACAACTCCGTCAAGCGCACGCGACTTCCTATTGAACCCTACTTTGAAACGAAATGATATCCACAAGTTTAGACCGTCCCATGTGCTGTAAAACAATAACAAAGCTATTATGAAATGAAACTACATAAACACAAGGAAAACTTTGCTATCGATTATAGCAGCTGACGTCGACCCACAGTGACGGCTCGTCAGCGTCACTGCAATTAGACATTGCGTAGTGAATATCACTTTGATAGCTCTCTAATTATCATAATAATAGTGGAGGCGTACGATGGGGGTGGCGGCCTCGTCAGCTGAGCGAAAACGAAAGTAAACAGAACTCGGTCAAAGGGTTTGTACTCACCTACCCGCAATATTTATGTGGGTACGGGGGGGTTGTACCCACTCCCGATCCGGTCGCCTTCCTTTGATGGATTGGTCGGCGACTGGCGCGGATTATTCGACTGAAACTCGCTCGAACTCGGCTGCCGAGCATTAGCGGCGATTTCCTGCTATGCCCGCCCGTCCCAACGAACTTGCACGTTAAAATTACTATTCAACGAAAGTGCCCGTTAATCTTTGTTTTGTTGGTGTAAACAACCCAATTAATAAACAATGCTAATATCTAAACATAAATAAACTTGAACCCTAATAACAAAATTTACACGTTAATAATTGTTGAACAGAAGCTAAGTATAAAACGTTGAAAAATTTCAATCTTGGCAGTACCACGTACAATAAAACTGGCCAAGTGCGTGTTGGGCACGTATAACTAGCGAGCTTCCGTATCACATTCATAATGCACCGTACAGACGGTATAAATTGACTTGTTTACCAAATTTCAATTTAATGGGCCCAGTAGATTCGTTCGGACGTTTATCATCCCAAATGATAAATGACAATACATTGGAAAATAAATAAACGACATAAATTGGCAACTGCATTCTTATGGCGGCCATCACCACACAGCCATCACTTGCTTTTTCTCACAACACCAAATATAGTTAGAGCAAAAATAAAAAGGACGATGAGAAAACTCCTGCATTCACCATGGTATATTATACTTATTACCTACTAGCTGACCCCGCGGACTTCGTACCGCCTTAAACCTCACGGAGCCCGAGACCTTTCCAACGAATGCAAAACCGTGGAAATCGGTTCGTGCGTTCTGGAGTTATAGCGTCAGGGAGGAAAACCCGACTTATTTTTATATTTACCTATTATTTATTAAGTTAATATGTTAAGATCATGCTTTGCCCTAGCAGGGTCCATGATGTACTTTTAGCTAAGTACCACCTGTAATACCATGGAAGCATTGAATAAATATGAATATATTTCCATTCATAGGTCATTAGCACGGTCGCTAGAAAACGGTCTATAGTTTCCTTTGTCGACAGAAAACTCAGATGGAACATCGCGTGATCTCCAGATATTCACTCACAGCAAACCTTTATAGAAAGCGTCGTGTATGATCGTCCTTTTGAATCGTTTGATGGATTACAAATGGACGAATGCTCCACGACGCTACTGGGAATGATAAGTTCATAACGAACCGTTCCCTTCGGCCGATATTGAATAGGTTTCAACTTTGCCGGCGAATAGGCTGCATATCCAATTACGTAGAAGCTACAGATCGAAGACGTAACCTCTCCCTACAAGCTGATTGAACCTTTGCCCTCTTGTATATAATTTAAATGTTATGGGAAGATATTGATTTTAAAAGAGTGCTTTTTGTAATGAATTTCTAGTGCTCTAAAATCATTATAAAAGCAACCTAATTTCAAAGTCATTCATACAACATAATACTGAAGTCTACCAGCTCGTAAATAGGGGAAGTGCCTGCGAAAGTGAATGACTCCTCTTGACCCGTTGTTAATATCAGCCCAGTGTTATCGTGCAGCCTTGAAACGTGACGCGGAAGTGAGACGAAAGCATTCAGAGATTGATGGAAGGACTGCAGTGAACCGAGTCGAGCACGCTTCGCTTACCAGTGCTATTGGCTGGACAGATTAATATTGGAATTTCCTTATTAGTCGACTTTTCGATTCATGGAGCTTGGAGAAAAAGAAGGAGGAATTCCCATGTCTTGCCAGAATTTCCATAATCGCTACGGTTAGCAATCAAAATAATATTGAAGACAAATATGCTGCTGCCTATTCGGGGAAACCCATTTTTAGGGTTCCGAAGTCCACAAGGAACCCTTATAGTTTCGCCATGTCCGTCTGTCCGCACTATTGCTCGGAGATGCTTAGTTCTAGAAAGTGTAATTTGGCATGAATATACATATTAGTTACGCCGACAAAGTGGTACAATAAAATTTTGTAATATTTTTTTTATAGGGTACCTCCCGTACTCGTAAAGTGAGGATGTATTTTTTTTTCTTGCGTACTTCATGGTGCGGCATATCGTTGAATAGGTCTTAAAAAAATATTGTGGGTTTGTTAATAGTATTTTTCGCAATCGTGACATAATAGAGAGCTTTTCAGTCGAGTACCGTGTTTAGGCCACGAAGCTTGCTGAGTGGCCTAAGTAAGGTACGAGATTGAAAAGCTTGATTATGGCACTATTGTGAACAATACTTTTTGTACGAGTCCATTAAAATTAATAATTTAACTCATTAGTACGAGTATATAAGAAAAATAAATGTCGTTTGAATCTTCGTGGTAGGGCCTGTAATCTAGTTGGTCACGACGTGCATCTAGATGGCCATGCCGAAACGTGAAAAAGTATTTCGATCGTCTAGAGCGAATCGAAATAACTTATTTCGGTTGTTTCGGAAGTATGACTATTTAACGATGAAAAGAGTGACATTGCAGTATTCTCTATGAAATCTTAATACACATATTTCAATGGACTCGTACAAAAAGTATTGTTCACAATAGTGCCATAATCAAGCTTTTCAATCTCGTACCTTACTTAGGCCACTCAGCAAGCTTCGTGGCCTAAACACGGTACTCGACTGAAAAGCTCTCTATTATGTCACGATTGCGAAAAATACTATTTTGATTAAGTGATGCGTTTGTGAAATATCAAGCATTAAAATGATATTTTTTGTTAGAGTCGAGTGTCCCCCCCCCCCCCCTGCCAGCTAAGTGGTGGTATTTAAATGGCTGAAAAAAATCACAGTTGTGGCATATATAACGTAGTTGAAAGGAAAACTATCACAGCTAAGTAGGCTATGAAAACTTACGAGTCATAGTCGAACTTATGAAATGATAAAAAACCAATTATTTTTCTCGAGCGGCACGTCATACCACAGGCGAGTTAGATGGTAATAAGTCTTAGAAAGGTACTGTGGGCATCATCAACTTCGGAACCCTATACTTTGCGCGTGGCCCGACACGCACTTGGCCGGTTTTTTAATCAACAACGTACCTATTGATAAGATTTAGATTACTTGTTCACATTTTTATAATTGAGTGATAGTAGAAGTTCAATTCTTCATCGTTTGCATTAAGACTGCAAACCGTTCTCAAAATTTAGAATTAAAACATTTTTTTTACGTGTAGGTACGATACGGATGTTTTACGTTTAAAAACAACTTGCAAGTGCACTAGTAAAATTACACATTCAATTTACAAATTATTGTTTATGAAAATGTCGTTTATTCAGTTGTTTGCCCGCGTGCCTTACGAAATGAAAGCCTCTCCTCATCCAATATTTAGCAGCGTTGGGTCGTTAATTGCAGGCCATTGTATGGGCATAGGTGCACTCGTTCGCAAGTAAACGGTTGTGCATAATGGATGCACGGTCAAGGCCGTCAGTGGTCGACGACCTCTAGCACGTGCACGATTGTTTTACCACTTGCAAGTGCCGATTGTACTTTGCCATTTGAGTTCTCAGATTTCTGACTAGAACTCTATTGTTATGAGGGATTTATACCATAGTTGTAACCTGCATTCTGCAATATGATTATTTTGTAGCCCCTACTGAACCTTACATTTAAACGACTGATTTCAATCAAGTTTCCTGTTGAAATTGCAAGCATGCACTTCCCACATGGCTTCCTCCCGTTACCGTAAGCTATAGCTACAGATTCTTATTATAGCTGTAAATTCCTTCAAATCAAACACTATTCGGTAGCGTGCCAAGCCAACAATGTTAATAGGTTCCTGTTTAGTTGGTAATCGTTCTGTTGCCGGTCGTAATGGGATTGTTTAACTGAGTCATGGTCAAGGGCGGGCTTAGGTGATTAATCGTGCGAACTCGTTCCCATCCGACCCGGCTATTCTATGCCTGTACGACATAAGATTTCTACGAAACACCACCACAGTTGAATATGTCTGGGATAGTTATCCTATTTAGTTATCTTCTTTCAAATCCTAATTGTCTATTATTACTTTAGTTTGCAATTTACATAGGGCGTGTTCAGGCGTGTTCCTAAATCACCGGGATGGCACTCATTGTAGCTGTATTCGATTCTGTAGTTAAAAGAAACTTATCATTGTCGTAACTCAAAGTATTGACCAATAAAAATAAAATCACCAATAATAAAAACCTTTAAAATTATCTATATTATACATTTATTATTTGTAATGTAAATAAATATGGCTAACTTACATATAATAGATTCATTCATTACTCGCACTGCCTTCATATAATGGATATCAAAATGATATTGTGTGTTGTGTCTGTTATAAATGAACGTTGAGATCGCTGTGATATACTCTCTTTATGTAAAGTAAAACTTAATATTTTTTTGTTCTTTCCAATTCTAAGCTCTTGTCCAAGGTAACAC